>JAVFBW010126757.1:0-14209 GCA_034783835.1 Mopalia ciliata
CCCCCCCCCCCCCCCCCCACATGGGCGATTATAATCGCACGATTGTGCCAATCGCAGAAAAAATCACCACGCGTGTTCCGGCCAGTGGCAGAGCCGAAGCCATTCGGCCTACCAATCGCTCGGACCAAACATTTTCGATAGTTTTGGCAGATATTATATCGTCAGGAATGATCGCCCATGTGTTCATGCAAGCGGCTACAGTCGCGTTAATCAATGTTGTTTTTCTAACAGAACAAAATGGCAACTTCCACGAATGAAGTCTTGACAAAATTATTTTCTAAATACTTCTGTTCTCCCGTCTGAGTCTACGTCTTAACCGTCTTTTGAGGAGTAAACACATTTCGGTTTTAATCTCACCATATTTGACAACTCACTTGACACATGGTGCCTTTTTAAGGTAAAAAAAATACTCCCGATCGCTGGGTAAATCGCCACGTGGGTTATTTGCTGTACATGCCTGCCTACAATGGTAATCTCTAAAGCTTCAAATAGGGGACACTTTTATCGGTTCACTGTCTGTCCCCGACATGGTTACGGTCAGTTAGCGACAATTAACAGCGGAAAACCACATAATACAGCATGGGTAACTTATTCTCCAAATGTCAATCTTTTCAGTTTAAACAGCACAGAAAGTAAACTACTCACAAAAAGTTAAGGATCACTTGTACCCAAATTCGTAACTTTCAGAAGAAAGAAGTCAATGCGTTGAAGTTTTGCAAACATCTAATTCAATGCCTTATGGAGAACGGCACAAAATTGCATTTGATGAAATAGTTTGGTGTGTACATTTCATTAAAGCGGGTACGTATAGAAATCCACTCACCTGTGTTCTCATAGTGATCCTTAACCACGTGAGTAGTTTACATCGCATTTTATTGGGGTTTTTTTTTTTTCTTTCTAGTAAATGGCCGCTTAGCCTCGAAATGACGGGACAATAAATACACCAACAATAAATACACCAACGTGTAGTCTATGTAGTACCCCGTCGTCACAGGGCTGACCTATAGGTGAAAGTATCCTTAGAGACTAAAACACCAACCAACCAACCAACCAACCAACCAACCAACCAACCAATATTGTAAAATCTGACATTTCTGTTTTTAGTCTCGACCATAAATATTCATATTTCTCATTTGTATAACGCCGGACACCTCATGAGGTCGACAGACAGACTCGATCCTGTGAACGGCACATTGGAGTAGGCTCAGAAAGCCCACCTGAAACCACTAAGCGACGGATTTAATGGAAGACCATTTGAAAATCAAGAAACCACAGTTGACAGTAGTCAAAGCATTCAATATATAGCTTTTCCCATGGACTCTGAAGCACCAGAAGAACCAGTGATCTCACAACTGCCCAGCCGTAAAACAAGCATAGAATGTTAACTCATTAAGCATTGCAAAATGTAATATTTAAGTAGTACTCTATGATGCAGACATATTTGTTGCCATGGAAACCTGAAATTTGTTTGGAATGATCCAATTTTCAATAGGAGTGTAGTTTAGCATGATATTAAGCTGCATTCCAAATTTTAACTATCTTAACCGGTTTGGCTTCTATCTTGGACAATGAGGGAAAGTTGGACTGACAGACTGAGTGATAGAGCTGCTCAGTCAGCTATAAAAACTACACAACAATAAAGCAGCAACACATTTCATGATTTGGTGGAACTTTGATACACAACACTTAATTGTTCTGTACCAATTTTATTTTCTATTTAGACTCATTGAGCCAATTCAGTAGACAGTAGTTACATTGGGAATGCGAGAAAAAAAATTTCAATCAAAAGTTAATTTTTTTGTTCAATGATTACTTTGCATTAATCTGAACAATTCCATTAGTTCAACAATTTGAGTCTAACAACAACTATTTTGTAGAATTCTGCAAGACAAGTCTTCAACAGTTAAATCTCTTAACACTTTAATTTCTTACAGTTGAAAGTTTTTTGTATGCATTGAGTTGAACCATAATCAAATCTTTCACACAGAAGTCACCCTTATGGGTTTTTATTCTCTTGTAAAAGTCAATTATGGTCACAATGATGAATATCTTAACTATCTCGAGCTGAAGAACATTTTGTATAAACAAGAAAGATGACAGCACTGCTAAATACCTATGGCACTATTTGAATTTGGAGTTCAAAATGTTAAATTTAAATAAAAACACAATACATAGAAATACTATATAAACCGGGCATAGATTAGTAAATTATAGGTACATAGCACAGGGTCTTGCTTTGTGATCATCATAATGAATACACCAACACGCCTGTTGAATACCCTCAAATGCGGCGCCCCATTTTTGAGAAGCGATTGAAAAGCTCAATGATTCTGACTGTATCTAACCATCAACCTTAACCATATGATTTATCAGATCAATTACTCGGTTACTGTAACCATATTCATTGTCATACCTGAAAACAAACAAAATTATTTCAATGAGTTTTGTCTTTTAGAAAGTGAAGATAAACAGTATAATCGTTATTTTGGGATAACACTTTCTGAGTTTGAACAGATTGTGTAGTTCAGAAAATTTTGCAGGTTGAAACCCATCAGGGAATAGAACCCGCGACCCTCAAAGTTTGGCGCAGAATCACCTACTAGACAACTCAGCCACCCAGCCTTCTACTGTAGAAGTGGTCTAGGAGGCTGTCATTTACTGCTAGGGATACAGTGAGTGGGTTAGATGGGTTTCAACCTGCAATATTTTTTTAACTAGAATCTGTTCAAATTTAAAAAAGCATTATCCCTAGAAAACAAAAACAAAATCATAGTTACTTTTACATTTAAATGTAACAAGACAAACCACCAAGAACTTTACAGATTAACTTTACCACTTTACAAGTTTTAAGCTATTATTGAAGTCCCATTAACTTCAACCTTATCCGAGGGATCTGAATTGAAAAGTTAGAATGACAAAGTCATCACTTACCCCAACACCAACATGGCAAATTAGAAGACCAAAGGATCATGAAACAAATTTGATTGATTGGTGTTTTTTATTGTGCTTTAGGGTATTTCTCTAATGTAACTGCTGTTTATTTCAACAATAATTGACACTAGTACAACCAAGATGTGAACCACTTCCATAATGTTGTAAAGTTAATTTTCCTCCAGTGCTAAGACAGCATAGCTAGTCTTCAAACAAAACTACTTTTAGCTAAAGGGCAAAAATAAAAAAAAAGAATTGTAAAGTTACAACTTACCAAGAGACCAGCTTTACAAAGTTATCATTGAGTGCAATTCCCGCTTTGGCATCAAATATGCTGCTACTGGAATCTCCGATGAAGTCTGAAGAGACAACATCTTCATCTGTGTATGCCAGGTACCCCTTCATAGGACCGTCAGCAGCCGCCTTCATCTGTTTCTTAATCTCCTCATAGGAGGCCTGAAAAACAAACCATTTACAACTCATACAAACAGTAAAGGCACGGCACAATAATGTTTTTTTTGTTTTGGGTTTGATTGATTGGGGTTTAACATCATACATTACTCAATGGTTTGTTTGACTAGGGCTTAACTTTGTACTCAAGGGTATTTCACTTATATGACGACGTGCCAGCCTAATGGCTGAAGGAAACCACCCTCGACACCACTGGCAACAAACAAAGACCAGATGGGACAAAAAACAGGATGGCAACAACAGGACGCGATACAAACACCACAAATATTTCGGCTTCCTGTTCCCCTTTAGCTCTGAGAGCACCAGGGAAACATTGAGCTCCCTCCAACCACCCGCCATACTCAATGGAGTAAAGGAGTAAAGGCAAGACACCATAATGTTTTGTTTGTTTGATTGTGGATAAACATCATACTCAAGGGTATTTCACTGATATGAAGATTATCCACTTCACACTGCTCCTTGCCTAATAACAGTCCCCATTGTTGGACTCCCTCATACTGGTGGTGGATGGTGGAGGGATTGACTCGATCAAGTGAACAGTACACTGATTAATTGGTGCTTTACGCCATGCTTAAGTCTTTTCAGTTATATGACAGCTATGTATTCCAACAATAGACACTAGCACAACCAAGATATGAAGTAGTGTTTTCCTTATGTTGGAAAGTTAATCTCCCTCCAGTGCTAAGTAAAGAGCATTGCTACTCTTCAGACTATCCTTAGCCAGAGGGCTTGCTACAATCGATTTGTTTGTTTGATTGGGTTTAACGTCGTACTCAAGGGTATTTCACTTATATGACGACGTGCCAGCCCAATGGGTGAAGGAAACCACCCTCGACTCCACTGGCAACCATAAAGAGAAGGTAATACTGTACATTGGCCCTTTGATCAGGCCAAACATGAGCACTACAGGTCCAGATCAGTCAGATTGCCAGAACCGAAGATCTCCCCTTCCTCATTTTCTTGTTGCCGTTTATATTTCACACTCCTAGAAAAATACAGCTCTAATGGAACCCTTTAAGGTTCTTTGGTTATGCCTGTGGTCGAATCCTTGTTTGGTTCTGTATGGAACCCTCACAGAAACGGACTGTATTAATCCCTACGTGTTTATACCAAAGAACCGTTTTGTCTTTATGGTTCCGTAAAGAACCATCCTGGCTCCACTTGGAACCATCCTAGTTTCTAGAACCCTCAAATAACCATTATTTCTAAGAGCACAGATATGTTAACGGTAAGAGTAAAATGGGTTAAGATAATGTGTTATGTAGAACTAAGTGTATCGCATGACAACGGGGCTATATCTTCACCTCAGTATTAATGAACTCACGTACGTTTTGTTCGTTGGTTTTTGAGCGTTTTCATTCTGAAGGTAGTACGAGCCTACCCGAAGGCGTTTTGTGCCACTTTGTTTTAACCATGATAAAGGCCGTTTTGTAATCTTCCTGATGGCGGTTTAAACCTCTCTCTGCGGAGTTTTGATGAATTTTGAAATCGTCTAGGGGCGTTTTAAACGTGGCTTAGGTATTGTTTTGTAGGCCTACCTGACCTAGGGCATTTTTAGCATGGCTTTAATTAGTAAACACCCTTACGTTTGTCGTAATAACCTCGAGCTACACTGGAATACCGGAGGTCGACTGGGGGAATCGAATTCGTGAGCAATAGGTCCATGTCAGAACATCCTTTGACACTTTCCGTACCCGAACAGATATCTCGGAGGTGAATGGAAGCCATGTTTTATGCCCTTCGCTATATAGACAAACAGGGAGCGTTTTTGACATATGTTTTTAATTAGATTGGGTATTGTCAATGTAGCTAAATTAATTGTTGGAATGCACCACCGTCAGATAAGTGAAATGCACTTGAGCATAAGGGAGAAAAACAATCGGTCAATCGACTTAATTTTTTGGTCACTCTTGATGTCAGGGAATTTTAGTCTATATTTTAGGTAGATACCGAGTTCTCTTTCTCTGATCGCCTATCATATCATGAAACCTTATCTAGAGATACAGAGTTTGATTGGTCCTAGCCCTGTATTAAGTTTTTGCACTTACCTACTTTTATATGTTCAATAAACTACTGTCCAATCATTATTTGTAATCTGAACGCTGTGGTACATTTGGTATGTCAATTGCCACGTGAAATTGTCAAGTAGTCGCGTTTGAGAGGAACAACACGGTTTAAGTACAGTTTGCCATGTCGCCATTAGCTTTGTATTACTCCGCCAATACACTCCACTGCCTTTCGTAAGTATAGTATATTTACGGAAGGCTATGGCAGGCGAAGTGTTTCAATTTTCTTTAATTACTTTCTTTGTTTAAAATATAAATTTCTTGCCCATTTTTTAAAAGTTTTCATTGCATATAGTTTTATTTATATTCTATATTTAAAATATATGTGCAATATTTTATATGTATGTTGTAAAAGTTTTTTTTTGTATGTATGCGATGGTTTGGATTTATATGCATGAATTTTTATTTGTCTTCAAAACGAACTTAAATATATTTATTGAAAAAGTGCATTATGGGATATCCTAATGGTTCAGCCATTGATATATGTTACGCGAAATTTCATTGGATTATGTCAAAATGCCGGTGCTGTCAGTGGCGCGTTCGATGTCAACACCACGTGTTGCAGTCTCAATATGGCGGGGGAATTTGTCACGGTTGCTTGGCATCCACAGGGACAAATAACTAAAATACCGCTCATGAATGGAACTTTAAATTTACAGACTGTGCGGTCACAGTTTCCCGGGGCTATCGGGTTGAAGTATTTAGAGGACAGAAGTGACAGTGATTGGATGGCGGTACCAATGGCCAGTCAAGGTGGCGATGGCCCTGTATTCCAACTGCAGGACAGTCACTGCTTTGACAGAATCTTAATTGTTATCACAGAAACTGTTGGTAAGTACTTATTTGTAGCATATTCCTTGGACGTTGTTGTTAGTTGTTAATGGCGCAAAGGTATAGCTCAGCTAGCTACGGTTACACAGCCATTCATTGTGCTAATTCCATAAATTGACTTTATAAACTTATATTTTACAATATTGTATAAGCTGATCCTAGATGCAGACACGTATCTTATATAGCATACAATATACATGTATATGCAGTGTATAGAAGCCTAATCCCGATGTCCATGACGTTTTGTTTTTGTTAATCAGGTAGGGGAGAGTAGCTGGATCCAGCTATGCAGCTTCAACCAGCTAGGCCAACTATAGCTGGATCCAGCTACTCTCCCCTGCTACCTGATAATGCCTGACAGGGAAAACCCATCAAATAATAAATCAAAAACTATCATCTGAGCCTCCGAATAATACCAGGGGTTGAAATGTTCTACCTGTCACCTGTCCATTTTTACTTGCCTTTTTTGTGTGTGTAAAGTAAAATAGGGCCTATGGTCACTTAGATGAGAATTAAGGATCATATTTATCAACATGAAAACATCAATGTTTAAAACGTCACTCTGGTGACTCATACAGCAAAGAGTATTTTAACACAGAATATGTCTGCCGGTCTGTCCATCAACTATATGGTTTCTGAACAATAACTTGAAAACCTTGTAATGTATTTAATTTTAATCAAACTTAGTATGTGTGTTCCATGTGACAAGACAGCGCTTGGGATTGATTTTGGCATATGTTGACATAAAGGTGGCGCCACCTGATGGCAAAGTCTAAATTGGGTTTCTGTATGTTAACTTGAAAACTTTTTGTGGAATTCAAATCCAACTAAGTGGGATTGTTCCATGTAACAAGATGGCAATTGAAATTAGTTTTGGCATATGTCAGACTACAGGTGGCGCCCCCTGGTGGTAATGTGTAAATTTCGTTTCTGTATGTTAATTTGTGGAATTCCCGGGCGGTTGGAGGGAGCTTCATGTTGCCCTGGTGCACTCAGAGCTAAAGGGAACAGGAAGCTGATCTGTTTGTGGAGTCTGTCTTGCGTCCTGTTGTCATCCTGTATTTGCCCCATCTTGTCTTTGTTTGTTGTCGCAGGTGGTTGGAGGGAGCTTTATGTAGCCCTGGTGCTCTCAGAGCTAAAGGGAAACAGGAAGTCGATCTGTGTGTGGTGTCTGTATTGCGTCCTGTTATTGTCTCGTCCTGTCTTTGTTTGTTGCCAGTGGTGTCCAGGGTGGTTTCCTTCACCCATTGGGCTGGCATGTCGTCATATAAGTGAAATACCCTTGAGTACCACGTTAAACCCCAGTCAAACAAATAAACATTGTTTGTTGCCAGTGGTGAAGAGACCCCAATCAAACAAACAAAATCTTGTGGAATTCGAATAAAACTTAGTATTCTGAGTGTTACATGTGACAAGACTACGCTTGGCATATGTCGACATACAAGTGGCGCCACCTTGTCGCAAAAGCTAAATTGGGTTTCTGTGTGTTATCTTGAAAAAATTTTGTGGAATTCAAATCAAACTAAGTGATTGTTTCATGAAACAAGACGTCGCTTGGGATAAGTTTTGGCATATGTCATACTATAGGTGGTGCCACCTGGTTGTAAAGTCTGAATTTCGTTTCTGTATGTTAATTCGGTAGCTGATGCGATTTGGAAAATCTATAAAATGGTCATCTTGACATTTTTATGACTCATGACAGTGGAAAAAGAGTCTTACGGGTCCATCTGACAGCACACTCTTGCAAGTAGAGTACAGTCTTTTAATTACATGCATGAGTTGACATATAAACTTATTTGACAAATTTAATTACTAACAAGATTTACCCAAGCATTTGTTCTGTTTCATATCCTTAAAAATTGTGGGACAATTTTAATTTTACCGGACAAATTATTTTGTGTTCCATGCTTGTCTAATGAGGACATCGTATACCTCCAACCCATCCCATTTTTTAATTTTTTTTTTATAATTATTTTAACTCTGTATCTGGGCAAAACATAAATTTTTTTAGGCCTTATTGCGTGATAGAATGTTGACGTATATTTTGGTACATACTTTATCAGCAGTGGGTTTTTTCTATGGTTAACATATCACAAAGAAGCATGGTGTCCACAGGAGTAATATACGCAGCAGACATCTTCAAAATTTCAATTTGTTTGATTTAATTACCCTCTAAGCTAGAAAACTGCTAGTGGTTGGCTGGACCTATTGATCATGTCTCTGATTTATGAGACCGCTTCTTAGGTTACCCCACAAAGCTCAGACTGAGGCTCATGAGTCGTCGGCTACAATGTAATCTACATGTGGTCGAACCCGGTATGGATATCCCTCATGTATGTCCAGCTGATATATCCATAAGATAATTTTAAATGTTAATCTTATGTTTGATGCTATATCTTGTATGGTATTGTATCATTTTGCATGTTATTTTTTTTTACAGGTTGTGCTCCTCAGTCGATGCAGAATCAGCCGAAGCTAGCATCACAAGTCTCCAGCTTATTCAGACAAACTCAATCAACATCAACGTCCGCAAGTGATGACACTCCACCTCGTCAACGCTTTCTTCAGAATATGTCCAGAAAACAAGCAAGACATGTTATTACTAAAAACAAAAAGAAATCTTCTAAAACGGTTAAAGTTGCTTTTGTTAAAGATGTGCCTTTGCCGACGACAATGACAAAAGAACATTTGATTATAGATGGAATGGTTGTATTAAATCCAGGTGATGACGAATTAACAATAAAAAATACTCTTTTGGATGTGTTGCGACTCCATACACCTCACACAGATCTACAACCTAAAGATTTAAATTTTCTATCCCAAAGTTCGAAAACACTAACACTACCATGCCTACCCTCTGACTTTACTTGGAATACAGAAAGAATCAAAACAAACATTGGACAAGGAAAATTATATGTTCAAGTAACTGGAAAGGTAGGGTTTTTTTTTTTTTTGCGGAATCTAATGTTTTAAATTTTTGTGTTCAAAAGTGATCATTAAACAGCTGGACCTGGTCCAAACCCCTCTAATTTTCTACCTGGGTTAAGGCGTCATGCCCCCCTAACACCCCACCCCCATTCCTTCCCGGGCGACTCTTTGTCTTTTCGTAGCTGCTGTGGTTATTTCCATCTATATTAACAACACTGTCACATATTGTAGAAAGTGGAGGACCTATGAATTACAATTTATTTTATTTTATAATACCATAAATCAACATAAATGTCAGTTTAATAAAAATAAAAAATTACTTTTTTTCTTAGATGGTTGGATATTTTCTTTCTCTGTGTACTAGTAAGCTTATTTAAATTGAGAAACTGTCATAGGGTTTCTAAATTTAAATATATTTTTTTTGCACAATTGATAAAAATGCATTTAAAAAAATGATAATCTGCCCTTAAAAAAATATCTGCTTTATATCTTCAAACGAAAATCAATATAAAAAACTGTGATCATGGCATTGTAGATAATTGCTTGAAGATTGTGTTTGTCAAATTTCAGAGACTTATAGTTTATGATACATATACAGACCCCTAGCTAGGCTTATTTGGCGTGGCACTGCGCCCTGCCCCTATTTTGAGCACCATGCCCCTTTTTTCAGGCGCCATTCCTCTGATACTCTTTGCCATGCCCCTGCTAGGAATGGAATAAATGTGCGCATTTGTTACCTTCACCTGCAAAAGAGTTCCATTTGCACTCTCCGTCATTCGGAAACTTTCTGACATTAGTGCTTTTTGGCTATCATTTAAAAATCCTATCCGTATATATCAGTATGCTCATGCGTGACTATTTGTTATTTCTCATGAGTTCATATTTTTTCGTAGTACAGTCAGTCAGTTTAAAAGAAAAATATGCCAAGAAGCGCCCGATTGGCCAAAAAACGGTCAATCGAAACTGAGAAGATCGCTAAAAAGTGTAAAACGATAAAATCTTTCTTTGGCGGTGCTGAAAAAGCGTCAACAGAAGTTCCATCGACCAGCCGTGCAACAACAACAACAACAAGTGAATCTGGCGTAGAATCTGAAAGCCATGTCAGCGATGCTGATGAAGTTAATACTGGTGATTCAAATGTACTAAATCTGTCTGAAAGTAACCTTCAAACAACATCTCAGTCAAGATCCAAGCATGTTGTTGGGGCCCGGGCTGTCTTAGAGTTAAACTTTGACTGGGTTGTTTTGAAAGATGAGTGGTGTGATAGTGCAAAAAAAACCATCCCTGTTATTTATTGTAAATTGTGCAAAAAACATAATTCCCTTGCCCCAAATGGGAAGAAAATGTGAGTCACTGAAGGATTTAAGTCTTTTAAGAAAAGACAGGGTCAAAGATCATGTGAACAGTATTCAACATAGAGAGTCAATAAAGAGAGAGAGGCAATTGGAGCTGAATATTGAGAGGGATTCTAAATTTTCACAGGAGGAACAATCAGTTGCTAAAATTTTAGTGGACATAGCTCTACATATTGTTAAAAACAATTTGCCCTTAGACAGTTTTCCTGGGTTGGTTGATTTATGCATAAAAGCAGGGGCCCAAAAACTCTCAGCAACACGCCATGCTTTCAATGCTACGTATACTAGCCCACAAGCTGTACATGAGCTTCTTGAAGTTTTGTCCGAAACAGTAGACGATCATTATATTCCCCACATGAGGTCCAGTTTGACTTTTTCACTAATGGTTGATGAGGTTTGTGACAAGTCATCTATAAAAAACCTTGGTGTAATCATCAAATACATTGATCCTGCTGGTAATCCAGCTGTAAAATTTTTGCATGACATTGAGATGAAGCTGTCAACCGGAGTAGATATCAAGACTGGGATTTTAGAAGTTGTGGAGATAAAGGGGCTCCAATCAGAACTGTGTACAAACTTAACCAGTGATGGTGCATCGTCATTTGCAGGTATGAAAATATATACTCAATGTAAAAACAATTATGATCACCGTGTGGTTACTTTTCCTACATTAAAATGTGTTACCATATGTTATGTTGAGTGAATTACCCTAGGACATGGAGCAAAAAACAACAATCAAGAAAGATTTAGTAACAAAGCATCATAAATTAATTTGAGTGATAGCCATGTGTTAATTAAATTTTTATATGTTAACTTTGCATTTACAATTTTGCAAAGTAAGTGATTTCATTAACTGTTACATTTCATTTAAATACAGACAAAAAATCTCCCTGTTTTGACATAATGATTTTTGGTATTAAATACAATATTGAACAACATAATAGATAAAACATAACTGTGTTGTGGTTGAAAAATTATCTAAATTTTTTAACATTATACTGAAAGCCTTGGTAAGTTGTAAAGCATCAACTTTGGTTTCATGTAACATTAAAATATAAGTTAATCTTTGATTTCATTTTGTAGGTAAGCGTAATGGAGCTGCAGCCCTGTTGATAGGAGATAAAATGCCCCATGCATTGGTTATGCACTGCCATGACCATAGACTTGCACTGGCATGTAGGGATGCATTTAAGGCTGTGCCACAGTTGGACTCTGTCTCTGAAGGACTGGATAGTCTGCACAAGCATTACAAGTACAGTTCTGTTAGTGCAGCTACTCTGCGACAGTTGCAGGAGGTTTATTGCAATGCCCACTGGAGGATCCAGCAGGCAAAACATCACCGCTGGCTTTCCTATGACAAAGCAGTTGTTGCTGTCTTAAAGGGCTTAACGATTATTTCTGAAGACTTGGAGAATGCTTCTAGCTGTGAAACAGCAGACGAGTTTACAAGACAGCGCAAAACCGACGCCACAGCTCTATATAAGGGGCTTACTCAGGAAAAGACCATCCGTATCCTGTGTCTTCTAGGAGACATTCTCCCCAGCTTGGCAGAACTTTCTCTTGTTTTTCAACGCCGATCTGTTGATTTGACTTACATTAAACCAAAATTGGAACACACGCTGACGACCCTGCAGACTAGATGTGACAATTTGGGACAATGGGAGAAGAAAACCCTACAAACAGAAATCCTTAAGATAAACAAGTATAACTGCAGTGAACAGTTGTTCAGAGACACTATTCGCTTGCCTTTTCTTAAGGAATTACAACAGAAAGTACAGGAACGCTTCCACAATCCTGAAGTTTTTAGTGCCCTGTCTTGTTTATCCATACCTCTCGATGTGCTTGATTCGCTTCCACCAATGTATAGAGAGGAAGAAGTTCGCTTTCTAGCACAGAAGTTTAGCATTGATGAAGATGAATTTGTTGTTGAGTGGGTTAGCTGGCTAGACTTTATCAAGAGTTTTGAATTTCCTGCTATTGATAACTTTAGCCCCCTTATAGTACTAGCGAAACTGCTTTTGCAAAGGAATTCTCTTTCTTCAATAGACCTCTGTGGTCGGTTTCCAAACGTTGCCTATATGTACAGTGTTGCTACCACCTTGTCATTATCATCAGCTGAAGTTGAACGTCTTTTTAGCCATCTTAAGATAATTAAAAGTGACAGGAGAACAAGTCTCTCCAACAAAGTCTTAAATTGGCTTCTGAACATTAAGCTCAACATTGACGATGAGGATACAGAAGTTTTAACCACACAAGCCGCTGGTAAATGGTTAAATAAACGCCCCAGGAGATTTAGACACCATATGTCTGAATAAGCTTGCAGAATAAACTAAATCACTGCTCATGTATATATTAGTGTAAAATTTCACTCATCCTTTGGCCAAGGTTGTAAATATGTTGTTTTATTGGGTTTTTGAAAAAAAATCTAATATACTGTATCAGTTTGGTTGCTTCAGACCTGTCAAACCAAACTCTATTGCCAAATGATTTGTGAAGTACATCTTCATTCTTGAATTTTATGTATTTTTCAACTAGTGTTGCTTTAGTATTAAAGCTACTGATGCAGAAGACCACTAGACCAGTATCCTTACCTATACTGCGAAATGCCTGCTTGCAAGAAATTTAACATTATGCAATCAATGAGATTGGATTTTATGGTTCTTACAATAAAGCATTTGCGAAACTTAAAGTTACAATTTCCTCAATTTTTATTTAGAATCTCATAATATTTAGAAATTTAAAATGATCTGCACAAATTGTCTTGAAAAATACAAAATATATTAAGAGATGTTGAAAATTTCAAAACAACAATTTTGGATAAAGATTTGATAGTGGATTTTTTGTATTAAAACCACTAAGCACACAGTCACAAGTCGGTCAATTTGATTTCTTAATAACTATAAAGTTTTCTGTCACTTCTTGTCTATCTGAATAAAATGATTAACATAAAAGTACAACGCCACAATAATTCATTAAAAACATTCATGCTTAATTTAGCTATAATATGCAAAGTATCTCAAAATATTTGTTAATTCCAATCATCACTTCCAGACTATTTGTTACCTAACTCCACATATTTCTATAGCGATTTGTAACTTTTTACCCCAAAAATTCAAACCAACATATTCAGTTTTTTAAATTAAAAAAGGTCCTAACATTACATTTTTCCCTTACATTTAGTGTTCTTAAATAGCTCAGAATGCATCTCAGAGCGTCTAGAGATTTTTGAGCTATGGGGCCTAGGCGGCCCCTGGACCCCGGCCTGTTGTGCCCTGTCAATAACTTTGCACCATGCCCCTCTGAAATCCTGGCTAGGGGTCTGATATAGGATTAAAATCAGAAAAATCAAGACAATTTACAAAAGATAAAGCCATTAAAACATGTGTTGGCCTTTTGTTATTTGTTTGCAGTAATAGCCTTGTAATTTGCTCATGGTAATAGCCAGCTGGTATCCAGTTCAAGTGAGATAATCTCTTTAATCCATTCCGCCTACCAATACAAACTATCTTTGAAGCCATGGGTTGAAATAATATGTGCACCAGTGCATTAAGATTTTTAGCCCACAGTCATTCTGACTGTGGGCTATTCTCATCACTCTCCGTGGTCCGTCCGTCCGTCCGTCCGTCC
>JAVFBW010126768.1:0-14209 GCA_034783835.1 Mopalia ciliata
AACAACAAGAAAGAAAAAGAAAGAAAAAAAATACATGCGTACATGTACTATTCTTTTTGAATAGCCGTTCAATTACATGTACATATTCATTTTAAATAGCCGTTCATATAATTTTCTCTGGGTATGTCAATTATAAGAGATGTAGAATATGACACAAATTGACAATTTTACTTTCCTGTTATACAGGTCTACCTCAAAAATAAGTCATAATCGCCTATGTAAACTTATCCATTTCAATTGCATTCACTAGATTCTATCAAACTTTTTTTTAATGAAAAATACAACTACTGACACTGCATTCAAACCCTCACGATTATTATGCTTTACGTCAAGACAATAGTTATTTCGGTTCGGGTATGAGTGTATTTAAGCTGTATCTAGGACAAAAAGGCAGTAATGTAGCTATAATTTGGCTTTTATCTCCAAAACACGATTGCACAGCGTTACCTTGAGTTGAACCTCCCAGGGCTTGGTAATGGCCGCCACATCACAGGCTGTCATGAGAATATCTCTGAGTATTTCTTTACTTTCTTTGTCTTCCCAACCCATATTACCCTCATCAACCATGGCAAAAAACTTTGACCGACCCCTGAAAGCCATTTGAAAAATAAAAGTGCATATTATTATTTTTATATAGTACTGTCAGCTTGTCATACCTTTCCTTGACCATAAACTGGTCATGTTTGAGCCACACTACCATAACCAACGCCACCACCACTACCACCACTACGACCTTCACTGCTTCCATGGGTGTGCCATTGTATCAGCCCAGGTGCATTCCAAGAAATTGGCTAAGCCCTGATGGTTTGAGATTCATGGTTTTGAAAAGGTGGCAATGAAATCACTGTTCCTCAACCCACAGTAGTTTACATGTGCCAACGAAGTTTACAAAATAAAGCTCAATGTCTGTTGGCCTCAGCTTAACCAGTGGTGTGTGATTGGTATCATTTAGAAACTACTATTATTACCATCTTAGCGTAACAGTATGCCGGATGAATATTGATAATAATAGCAGTGTAAGAGAGCATTGCAAGAAATTGCTGTGCGTCTTTGTACTGTATCCTATATTAGCTTGGTAGAGACATGTAGTCATTTTCAATTAACCAATAGGTAATTCTCTCCCTATAACAGGGTATGTGAGATTGGCGTATAAACCAAATACCGTAACATAATAATGACGCTTTGTATCACAAAGCTGTCTATGTGTAATAATGCTTAGGGTTTTCAAAATGACAAGTCTTTTGTGTACATGTGTTGGGGGGCTGGGGGCGTATCACGAGGTCTGTCAGTAAGTAGTAAATGTCCGGCTAATACTAATTATAACCGCGTATGTATTCTGGTGGGTTCGGTAAAGAATCCAGTTAAGTCATTCCATTTATGATTTGTATAAAGCACCACGTGTCACTCAGCAAGTCGCGAGTGACGTCACAAGGGGAATAAACCACATATCATTGCCGGCAGTTTCTTATTCTCCAGATTTTTCTCCGAACTGTTCGGGGTTTTTCAAGTCGTCTTCCATAAATATATAAATTTTGAGGACTAAAAGTTAGATATACCGTAATAATTGATAATCAATCCTTTTTTAAAATATTTTTTATTTTAAAATTTCTCATATTTGTTTTGGATAAACTATAACATTGTCCGTGTCACTTTCGCCGATAGGAGAACAAGGTACGGGGTAATTCCTATACGAATTGTTTGCAGTCTATCTGTTTCTGTTCCACCATTCGTATCAGACATTTGTTCGTTATATTCATCAAAATTGTCGTCATCAGGTAATTTATCATCGCTTAGTTAGCTGTCTGAAGTAGGGCTCGTGTTAAAAACAGTTGCGATTTTTAGTTTCCCGGTCTAACAATCAGCCTTTTCGTTGTCTCCGGAACCCACTTGTAATTATCCGCCACAAACTGTTAAAAAAAAATTCCCTGTGTCTGTGTCACAAATCGAATAAAAAAGTACGGCATTTTTTGTACAGAGAGTTTATAGTTTTGCTTTGTAATTGAGTCACTTTGAATCTAATTTGAAACACATTTGTGACTACTGTTAACGATTAAACAGTCTTCACTTTACAATTTCTGTTGTCATTTCTCATGCTAATTTAATTCCCAATTCAAATATAATACAAATGCCAGTTTTATGTTTGTTTGTTCAGTTGGGGGATTTAATGCCGCACTTAAGGTGATTTCATTGACATGACGGCATGTCAGCCAAACGGACGAAGGAAACCAATGACCTTGACGCCACTGGCACAAACAGTCAATAGATAGAAATTCAGGGCAACCACAGGACAAGGACATCAGGAACAGATTGGCTTCATCCCCTTTAGCCCTGACAGCACCAGGACAACAGGCAGCTCTCTTCCATTACTTTGTTTCAATAGGACAATGCATGCATTCAATTCCACTGTACAGATGACAATATCTTTAGATATCGGTTAATCACACGTTTATATTGCATCATTTGGTTCTCTCCAGCCTTACATGTCAAAAATATATGTGGTTAAAAAAAACATATGAAGCCGGTGAACTATAATGGAGACATAACTTATACTTTCATATTGGTATACTCATATCGATATAATAGCAATCGTAGGGTGACTTTTTATCCCCGCAATGTCCAGACGACTTTTACAGAGAACGATATCCAAACATATCAAGTGATGGTCATAAACCGGATAGCCTTGGGGTTAAACGATGTCGACATGAAAATGCTTTAATGTCTAAACGGCATAACGTAAATTAAGAACCATGAAAAGCAAAATGTAATGTTAGTAGCTGGAATATTGTGTCTATCATTATTTTATTTATTGGTTACAGTATTTATTTAATAGTTGTAAATTCTAAGAGAAATATTTTTCTTATATGTACACAGATCGGCGACTTAAACCCATACAGATTATAAGCTATCATAGATTTAACAATTTAGCAGTATTTATTGTGAATGTGAGGAACTTACTGCAGATGTACTGAGAGATCGGTTGCGAGAATAGCCTGCTTCAGAATATTCATGACGTCACTGTAATCGGCAGAGCTCACATTGGCGAAGATGTTGTGACCCTGTAAAACAAAGTACAACTGTCAGTCTGATCTAACCTCCAGGAAGTATCTTATCATTTGTAGTGTCTGCTAAAGGTTCCGGTATTTCCGCTGTCTGGTGAGATGCGCTACAGTCTCTTCCGTTTTATCAGTTAATCACAGAGCCTCGGTGAGTGTGACGACATGTGCTCCGAGAGGCGATAGATACAATTATAATGATTTCAATCAGGAGTTACAGAAAATATCTCCGAACTCCAAAAAAGTGTAATTTAACGACACATCTCTTTATTGTTACGTTTAACAGTTAGATAAAAACCGTCAAGCACTCTGCCAGGTCAGGACTGGGGGTGAATGGCATTTGACGGACCTGACACCCTGTAAAATTATTGATAGTTTTTTTTACAATTCGATCCTGTTTAATCTGGGATGAGTATAGATCCAAGGTTTAACCTAGACAGGAATCTTCTAATGAAATGAAATAGGCCCTAAGTTATAGCCAGGTGTTCATCGTACCATAATCTGCTGTGCAGTCTGACACAGATTTTGATATGGGACAATACCATCTAGCTACTCATAAGGATAAAAAGATAAAGGGTGGCGAGGAGCTGGAGACATATGTATTGGACAATTATGAGCACGATAAACATCAGTGTCCAATCTTTGACAGCGAACCAAACATTCAGACTGTTCAATCTGTACAACGAGACATCCACAGTCAGCCGTATAGCCTAATTGTCTGGAAGGCGAATGAGATAACGATACCAGTGTGCCTTACCTTGGAAACGCTCTGGTTTCCTGTGTTTATCTTAATCTCGCTGTTCAAAATCATCACAGCATGGTTGAAGTGATGGTGCTCTAATGTGGCCTTTGTTCCATATAACTGAGCTAGAGCAGAACTGGTTCTGTAAAATAAAATGTCCAAGATTACACTGGACAGTTACAGGGGAGCTTCTGGAACATTGGAGGTGTTTTTACAATTACCCAATCCATCCAATGTTCTACCAAAACAAGACGGAACTAGCCGCAAATGAACAACAAGTGTGATTTAGACTGATCATAAAGCTTTAACGTCAATAATAACTAGAACAGGTCAATTTTAGAGAAAATTAAACGATTGTGAATATGATGCATGTATCCATTTCTTTTCACATATAAATTTCAAGCAAGTACTCCATTAATTTACTAAATCTAGTAGATTCATGTTGTTTTGAAGAACTCGACAAATATGTGTTTTCAATCTTTTCCCCATACAAATAAACACCTCCGAACTAGGGCAAATGCATGCTTATGCGTACACTTAAGACGATGTTTAAATTCATGCGAGATGACAACTAGAAAGAAGATTCCCTAAATTCTGCGGCAGATAGAGATCGTGGAGTGTGTAAATCTTATTCTCACTTCTGTTGGAAGGCGTTGTTAGTTCCTCTGTGATCTAAGTCATGGCACAGTGAAGCTACCACCAATCCCAAACATTCTTTCTCGGTCAATAAGTTCTTCATGTTACATTGCTGTTCAAGAAAAAAAAGTTTTATAATAAATACAACCGTTTTTCTTTATTCCGAATGAATTCTTCAAATACATGTGCTCGCTTTCTCCTTTTAACAATGATATTGTGTTCTTCCCGCTGGTATCCTCTTAAATTTATCCCATGTCCAATCGAATCTGTATGTTTATTCTTACTATGGTGTTAAAGGTGTACTTTTCAATTAACTTTTGTCGATAAAACTTACAGGAAGTGGGCTCGATGGAATGATTGTTTCTGATTTTTATGAGAAAGAGAATTTTCTTAAGTGCAGTGCAAATATAGAAAAGTAGATTAAGGTTATTTCAGGCAGCCATTAGCCTTTCCCAATTTCCAACCAAAGCGAATAATTTAACCTTTTCAACGAGAATCTATCAATGAAGCAAGTATATTGCAAGAGTTACGATGAAGTGTTTCCTTTTCACTTTTTCAATTTGAATTTCCCCTAAGACCAAGAAAATAACAGGTTACACTTACAGTAAGAATGGCGAACATCACCTGACACACGTTAAACGCATGTCGCCAGTTATGATAAGTAACATTCCGATAATTCTTCCTCACTGTCAATAGCCATCTACACAGTGTCTGTAACAGGAAATGTAATTCAATGTCTATGAAATTATTTTTTTAAAAAGAAATACACGGTAATTTTTCATTTGTAATTTAGAGTACAGGCCAACCAATGCTCCTGAATAGCTGCAAAAAAGTAATGACACTGGCACAGGGATGTCTGTTAATTAAAATCTACGAATCATGTCATGGTCTAGAAAAGGCTCGTGGAGACAAGTTTCTAAATAGAGCTTAATCTCGAGTTGTTATGGATAATCTCCAGATGTTTCGAGAAAAGGTAATAGCCATTTACATGGTATATAAATTATTGATTAACATGTAAGCAACAACAAATTCGGTATGGATTAGAAAAAAAAAAAAAAAAATAACCAATGAATATATCAGCCATAGAGAACGAGTATCCAGCTCTTCGTATGAGACTTTAAGCTACCTGTTCCTGCTCTTATACTACTGATAGAAACTTAGGGTGTGTTTGCATAACATTTATTTTGTTCAAGAATGTTAAAAACGTTCCCCGACCATGGTGGTAGTAGCAGCCTAAGATACACCCTAGTCAGATTGAACAACAGGCCATGGCAGTGCTAGCTTAATTCATGTATGTTTCATACCTCATAGTCAATCTTGTACTTCCTGATGAGACCTAGATCTTGGAATATTCTGATTCCGGACAGAACCATCTCATCTCGAGTCAGCGAGAAATCATTGAACGTGAGAGTGTTGAGCTTCCAGTAAGTTGCCTCTGGTACTGGTTGTAACTGAGGGAAACCCAATGAGACATGTTGGTAATTAGTCTGTTAAAAATCGATACGCACAACAACAAGTCATGGAACAGAAAAGGTAGGAAAATAAATACATCTATATATCAGAGACCCTATTTAAAATCCCATTGGAGACAAGGAAAATGTTCTTTCTCTAAATTTTAAATAAGCTCGAGTAACTTTGAGTAACCATTTCTGACAGGTCTGAGGGGAATCCCTACACTAGTTCCTTCCTTGTCGTATCCTGGTGCAATTCATGGGATTCCCCTTATTTGGGGCATTTTGATTGGTCCAGATTGCGAGAACTGACATTCACAGTATTCAATCAGAGTTATTATCTACTTTGTTACACAATAATTTTAATATCTGGATTTATTGAGATTTTCAGTATAAATAATTATTTATTCATACATCTAGGTTCCGTTTTGTGCCAATACGCTTTCAATCACATTATATCAAATAGGAACATTTAGGAAAGTGCTTTAGCTTTTCTTTCATGTCGACATAAGTCGAGCTTGTTTATAAGATAATTGAGTTTGTTCGTGTATTTTTGATGTTTAACAACTCGCAGCGTGTGACACCCTCTTACGCCTGGTGGACATTGTTTAATAAATAGACCACTGTCGACATCTCTCTGTGATATTTAACAAGGGTCCTAATTTAACCCAGTTTTCCTTTGTGGTTAATATGGAAGCACATGTTTGAGACAAACGCACCAGTTCTCAATAAAGGCATAGAATTACATCTATTTGGCCACTTTGAACTAAATTGGTTCTAGTTCAGTGTGGGCGTAAAACTTTAGATCAAACCAATTGAATCGGTATTCGCGATTTACATGACGAGCTGTCGAAGCCCTAACGTTTTAAATCCCAGTCGTTTTAACTAAACTTTAATTGTGACCCAAACTCAACTTCTGACGCTACCACAGCACAGGGAAAGAACACATTAAAAATCTTTAGGAAATGTCCTGTAAATTTCTTTGGCTGATTAGGGTAATCACAGATTGTAAATAAAAACATAATACTCGGTATTGTATTAATATTGTTATGATGGGTACAAATGTCATTCAAATTCATCTTTGGAAACAGGTAGAAAATGTAGAAAATGCAGTCCTGTACCAGAACAGTGAATTTTCTGAAATAACATTAAAAATAACAAATTTAAGATGGTCTACATAAACACACAGCAGATCTATACAGTGAGATATTCTGTATCTGTCCAGGGCAGCTGGAAGTCAATGGTCAACATTCTGAAACCTGCATATAATTTGAACAGATGGTAGTCAATGGTTAAGATTTTGAAACCAGCATTTAATTTGAGCAGCTGGAAGGCAATGGTCAACGTTCTGAGACCAGCTCTTAATTATAAATAGCTGGCAGTCAATGGTCAACATTCTGACACCAGCATTTGATTGGAGCAGCTGGTAGTCAATTGTTGAAATTCTGACACCAGCACTTAATTTAAACAGATTGTAGTCAATTGTTAAGATTTTGAAGCCAGCATTTAATTTGAGCAGCTGGAAGGCAATGGTTAAGATTCTGAGACCAGTATTAAATTTGAATAGATGGTAGTCAATGGTTGAGATTCTGACACCAGCATTAAATTTGAACAGATGGTAGTCAATGGTTGAGATTCTGACCCCAGCATTAAATTTGAACAGATGGTAGTCAATGGTTGAGATTCTGACACCAGCATTTAATTTGAACAGATGGTAGTCAGTTGTTAAGAGTCTTAAACCAGCATTTGATTTGAACAGCTCGAAGTCAAAGGTCAACATTCTGAGACAAGACCTTAATTATAAACGCTAAAGTTCAATGGTTAACATTCACAGACCACCATTTAATATGAACAGCTAGCAGTCAATAATTAAGAAAGTAAATGGTTAAGATTCTGAGACTAGCATTTAATTTGAGTAGCTGGTAGTGAATGGTTCAGATTTTCTGGCGATGTATTATGTGCTCCAATCGTTTATCGTGTGTAAGGTATCCGCGATGTATTGTGTGTTCCAATCGTTCATCGTGTGTGAGGTCTTCGCCATGTATTGTGTGTCCCAATCTTCCATCCGGTATGAGGTCTTCGCATGTATTGTGTATTCAAATCGTTCATCGTGTGTGAAGTCCTCGGGATGTATTGTGTATTCCAATTTTCCATCGGGTGTGAGGTTCTCGCGATATATTGTGCATTCAAATCGTTCATCGTGTGTGAGGTCCTCGGGATGTATTGTGTGTTCCAATCGTTCATCGCACGTGATGTCTTTAATATGTATTGTGTGTTCCAATCATCCATCGTGTGTGAGGTCTTCGCAATTTATTATGTGTCCCAATCGTTCTAGCGATGAATTGGATTTTCCAATCGTTCATCCTGTGTGAGGTTTTCGCGATGTATTGTGTATTCCAATCGTGCAACGTCTTGTAAGGTTCTCGCGATGTATTGTGAATTCCAATCTTTCATTGTGTGTGCAGCCTTCAGGATGGCTTTAAAGTTGGTTTTTCCAATCGTTCATCATGTGTGAGGTCCCAATCTAATGTATTGTATATTCCAATTGTCCATCGTGTGTGAGATCCTCGCGATGTATTGTGTATTCCAATTGTCCATCATGTGTGAGGTCCTCGAGATGTATTGTGTATTTCAATCGTGCAACATGGTTGGGGTTCTAGCCATGAAATTGGGTTTTCCAATCGTTCATCATGTGTGAGGTCCCAATCTAATGTATTGTATATTCCAATTGTCCATCATGTGTGAGGTCCTCGCAATGTATTGTGTATTCCAATTGTCCACCATGTGCGAGGTCCTCGAGATGTATTGTGTATTTCAATCGCGCAACGTGGTTGGGGTTCTAGCGATGAAATTGGGGTTTCCAATCTTTCATCATGTGTTAGGTTCTAGCGATGAATTGGTTTTCACAATCGTTCATCATGTGTGAGGTTTTCGCGATGTATTGTGTATTCCAATCCTGCAACATGTTGTATTGTATATTCCTTTCGTCAATTCCAATCTTTCATTGAGTGTGCGGCCTTCAAGATGGCTTTAAAATTGGGTTTTTAAATCGTTCATCATGTGTGAGGTCCCAATATCATGTATTGTATATTCCAATTGTCCATCGTGTGTGAGGTCCTCGCGATGTATTGTGTATTCCTTTCGTGCACGTGGTTGGGGTTCTGGCGATGAATTGGTTTTTTCAATCGTTCGTCGAGGTCCTCGTGATGTATTGTCTGTTCCAACCGTGCAATGTGTTGTAAGGTTCTCGCGATGTATTGTGAATTCCAGTCTTTCAGTGTGTGTGTGCGGCCTTCAATATGTCTTAAAAATTGATTTTTCCAATCGTTCATCATGTCTGAGGTCCTCAAGATGCATTGTGTATTCCAATTGTCCATCGTGTGTTAGGTCCTCGCGATGTGTTGTGTATTCCAACTGTCCATTGTGTGTTAGGTCCTCGCGATGTATTGTGTATTCCAACCGTGCAAGGTATGTGAAGTTCTAGCGATGAAATTGGATTTTCCAATCGTTCATCATGTGTGAGGTCCTCGCGATGTATTGTGTATTCAAATCTTTCATTGTGTGTGAGGCCCTCGCGATATATTGTGTATTCAAATCGTTTATCGTGTGTGAGGTCCTCGGATGTATTGTGTATTCAAATCTTTCATTGTGTGTGAGGTCGTCGCAATGTATTGTGTGTTCCAATCGTTCATCGAGTGTGATTTATTGTGTGTCACCATCGCCCATCGTGCAATGTATTATGTATTTAAATCGTTCACAGTGAGTGAGATTTCCCGATATATTGTGTGTCCCAATCTTTCATCCTGTTTGAGGTCTTCCTGATGTATTGTGTATTCCAATCGTGCAACGTGTTGTAAAGTTCTCGCGATGTATTGTGCATTCCAATCTTTCATTGCAGCCTTCAATATGGCTTTAAAGTTGGGTTTCCCCAATCGTTCATGATGTGTGAGGTCCTCGAGATGTATTGTGTATTTCAACTGTCCATCGTGTGTGAGGTCCTCGAGATGTATTGTGTATTCCAATTGTCCATTGTGTGTGCGACCTTCACAATGCAGTGTTTGTTTGAATCGTTAATCTATGTGAGATTTCGCGATGTATTGTGTATTACAACCGTGCAACGTGTGTGAGGTCCTCGCCATGTATTGTGTATTCCCATTGTTCATCGTGTGTGATGTTCCCTGCGTAGGAGGTGTTTTCATGACTCATCGCTTGTGACGTTTCTATATATGGTGTTTTCTCGGATTAAAGCACGGGAGATCTTTTGTATAAATTGTGTTTCCACGTCTCACAGTGTGTGGGATCTCATTTATGTGATGTCTCTTGTAGGACAGATGCGCGTCAAACCTTTTTCTTGTGCGTAACGGTCTTATGCATCTAAGGGTGTAAATTATTAACTGATGTAGATCAAACTACATTCACCGGACATACTGTTGCTACCTAGCTGTTTTGAATAATAAACTGTCTGTGTAACGCGTCAATTTGTAAACAACAGCAAACAGTTGAGACGATTCAGTTCCCCCCACTGAGTCCGTGTGGAATGGTATAATAGTTTAGACCAATACAGACATAAACGTGTTGAATGATTACGTTGGCATTTTAAAATAATGCATACTAATTCCCACAATGCCGCACTATTGAATAGCTACTTAGCAGACACATAGAGGATCATCTATTCTCCATTATGTTACCCCTGTGAGTTTGCATAATACATACAGAATGAGTTGGAACAATGCCAAGTGTCCTAAAATTCCCAATAGACGATAGCTTTGGTCTCGTGGGGTAATTATCGATGGAAGTTTTTGTGCATTTGTTTATTATATTTATTGACGAAGCAGAAGATAACAAAATCGCATTCGAAGTTGCTATAAGGGTTTATTTAAAAGGAATAAATATTTCGCCATTTCACACCCAAACTGTTAAAATATATCATTAAATAATCTTTGCTTTTTTTTTTGCTGAATGTGGAATCAAAACCCTCTCCCTAGGTAACTATTTGGATTTCAATTGGAATGTTTTAATAGCGTGTCAGAAGATAGATAGGCCTGTGTTAAGAATATCAGTATAACGTAAAAAATTGTGCCGACAATAAAACAGAAATAGTGTTCAAGCCACTACCGGCAGGTGAGGTGGATGAGTTTCTTTATCTCAAATCTCAGGCTTCGTCTTCAACCTAAAATAAACTCGGCAGTCGCTTGAACAATATTTCTTAATTACGGTTTTTTTTAAATAGTATAATGAAAAGTCAGCGTAAGTTTATTCAAACTAACAAAGCTCATACTCTGAATATACTTTTAATTAAATATGCTATTACAAATAACAATATAGTTACCTTTGTTTTCATCACCTCATCACTAGTTACTGATGCATGATAAGAAAGCACCTGTTAAAGTAAACATGATACTTCATGATTTAATATATGGCCGATCGCTATCTCTCAGTTGGCCGCGAACCCACCTTAAATATGTCACTCACTGATTCGAAACTGCATTTTGGCAGTAGGTACAAAATGATGTTGTTCAGAGACTACCCGGTAGCAGAGTGGACTAATGAGATTTCGTTCTGATTTTCTTCCATTTACTGACTGTCCAAAGTCGTCACACAAGTGACATAACTTTGAGTACCACATCAAACACCAATAAAGTTTTTTTAAGCCTGATCAAAGATTAAAAAATAAACAAATATCAGATCTTTAGTATAAATTGAATATCATTAAAATTAAAAAAGAAACATTACCATAAAGGTGAAACTGCCATAAGTTTCAAATAAATATACAGGATATAGATTTGATATCAAAACCGAGAAAAGGTATTAAATGATAGTCGTCTCGAAGTGCCAATGCCAATACTGTGTTTTAAATATTGTGTTTTAAACATTGTTTTCGTTAGCCAAACTATTATTCGTAAAAGAAATCTAGGTAGCACTGACCTCCAGTGCCACTGACTGTTTAGCAGAAATCTTCAGAACTTCTTCATATAGCATCGAATTCGTCATCCCAAGGCCGCAAAATATTGCAAACGCCTGTGGAAGAAATCGTAGTGACAGTTACAAACTGCAACAGGAAACTCTTAACAGTATAATACACAGTGGTAGTTAGGGAAAGAACTCGAAGTGGCAGTTATATATGCGACAGGAAAATCTTATCTGCATAATACACAGTAGTAGCTGGGGAAGAAATCGTAGTGACTGTCAAAAACTGCAACAGGAAACTCTTAACAGTATAATACACAGTGGTAGCTGGGGAAGAAATCGCAGTGACAGTTACGTACTGCGACAGAAACCCGTAATTGTAAAATATAGAGAGTAGCTGGGCATAGAAATCACAGTCACAGTTACATGCTGCGACATGAAACTCTAAACTGTATAATACACAGTGGTAGGTGGGAAAGAAACTAATTTGAGTGTTTTGCGTCCAGAGCCATCCCCTTAAAATGGCTACACCGGATGCCTAGGAAAGGAATTCATACCAAGTGTAAGGGACAGACACTGCTAGTTAAATAAAGGAATCTTTTAGGGGTTATATTGGATATTGATTTATAGACTGAGTCTTTGTTAACGTCTCCATTACTCAACGGCCATCGTCTGAATGGTAATGGATATTGTCTGCTTTCAGAAGCCTTCAAACTCCATCAGGGACTGTCAGGGCTTCAGTCATAATGGCATTGACACTCAAACCTAGGGCTTCTTCTGGGAAAATTAACGGTCTGCTTCATTCTGACAAAACAATCAGCTCGACTCCATCAAGCTTTCATATCTGGAAACAATTTTTTTATATTGAAAGAAACATACTTACTTCAAACAATTGGTCATCGTGGTCATCGAATGGCTTTCCATCAGATCTATTTACTATTTGAGCAACACCTGTAATTAAGGGAAAACAACACAAATACAATTCCATTTTGGCATTTGATGTTTTGATCAAGCATACAAAAATGTAAAATTGTGAAAGGTAGATATGAAATTTTAAATTAATAATCATTTCCAGAGAACTCGAAACATTGGTGAAAGCGTATTGATGTGATATGCATTTTCCACAGAGTTGGATTGGGCTTTACTATTATATGTCAACATATATGCTATTGACAGATATGGACCACTTACCAATAATTTGAAACTTGTTATTGCGTATTGGTTTACAGAGAATACTTTTTGTGTGAAATCCGGTCAACTTGTCAGTCTGAAACATCAGCATTTAAATTAGATTTGACAACCAGAATAGTGTTCAAAGTTCATTCATAAAGCAAGACAATAGCAATTATTGGTGTGTTCTGTGCTGTTTGTACTATTGGAAAATCAAGTAAATTTAAAATAAAACAAATATTGATACACTTTTTGTGGCTCCTGTGACCAGTGCGTTGAGCATTTGAACGGTTGTTTGAGAAAGTATCAAAGATGTATCGATCGGTCTATATGGTTAACAGGCGTACTCTTCATGGCATCTTAGTGCTTGATACCTAACACAATTATACGAAAACAAAGTATTTTTGCTTGGAGTTTTTATACCTTACAGCAATAATTATCCTAAGAAAAAGCTTTAATTTTATCATGGCTTCAGGCTCTATAGATGAAACAATCATCAATATTGGTACATGTACGTGAGAAGAGGGTCTGCACTAGTAGAGAGATAGACTACATTGTTTGTCACTACAAGCTGTACCTTATTCTATGCAACTCACCAAAATTTAATTTGGATTGTTACCATAATAATATTATTATTGAATATTAATAATATTAGTAACAATCCAAATTCAATTATTATCAAATTTGAGAAAACATACGAAAATGTATATTTGGTTACGATCATTGATAAAATGTCAATTCCTTCATTTAATGGAAATAATTAAATTGTGCAATTGTTCTTTCTCATTGGTAAATGTCAGATAATGGCAAAATAAGTTATTGGTATAAAAGACTTTCATTCCCAACATGACACAGCATGTCAGCGAAGCTGTGCATACATAACGACTGGTGGTATGACATAACATGGCAGCCAATCTGTGCATACATAAGGACTGGTGGTATGACACAGCACGTCAGCCAATCTGTGCATACATAACAACTGGTGGTATGACACAACATGGCAGCCAATCTGTGCATACAAAACAACTGGTGGTATGACACAACATGGCAGCCAATCTGTGTATACATAAGGACTGTCCGTATGACACAACATGGCAGCCAATCTGTGCATACAAAACAACTGGTGGTATGACACAACATGGCAGCCAATCTGTGTATACATAAGGACTGTCCGTATGACACAACATGGCAGCCAATCTGTGCATACAAAACAACTGGTGGTATGACACAACATGGCAGCCAATCTGTGT
>JAVFBW010126779.1:0-14208 GCA_034783835.1 Mopalia ciliata
TCCTTTTTAGACCCTTTACCTGGTTCCCAATTGAAACCCAGTGGATACAAGGTTTGAAGTGTTTGAATCCAATAGGCTTCTCTTTCCAAGCGTTTCTGTTTGGTTTCTTCTTCAGAGAGAAGAATTTGTGATTTTTCAATCCGCATGATTTCAAAATGATCTTTAACCAAATGATCAGGAGCAGCAAAATGTTCAGCTATTGGGGTTATGAGGTTGGATCATTTATAGTTATAACAGTTTGTTTTTCTTTTTTAAATTCAAAATGGTAATGTAAATGAAATTAACAACAAATTTTTGTGAAATGGATTCAGTGAAGAATGTGATTGACGGCCACGAAATCCATCATGGGAGGCGGCCCTAAAAACACAATTTCAACAACGCCCCAAACATGCCCAACCCTTCCTCTCCAATAGAACGATTTTCGCCACTGAATTACTTTTGATTGTGCCCTATTTGTTGATAAAACTTGCAAATTTTGTTATTTTATTCTACGAGCGGATCTAATGTCAAACAGTCTGGTTAAAAAAATTAAATTATGAAGATAGATTTGTTTTACTGTTGGAAACAATTTGATGTATGATAGGCCTATACATACGTTACGAAAAGAGTGGAAAAATAGGCCTCTTTCCAGACGGAAAGACTTCTTATATATGAATTCATATGTTTCAACCAACTGTATGTTACTATATATATAACTACGCCTTACTTGCTGCCACGAAAGAAGGACGTTCCAAACTTTATCGACCTGATGGTGGCGTGCGGAGGACCATTGATATTCACACAGGCCGAAATCTAACGTGAAAAAAAAAAGAGATAAACAATAATTCGGCATGTAAGTATTGTAATATTGTCCATAGTCACTCCTCTGAAATTTCCGTAGAACTAGGGCTATAGAATAAGTCACACTCACTGGTCATTTTTTTGTATGAATTCCCACTCCCAATATTTAACATATATGTTTCAGGATTTCAAATCATATCCTGAATGACAGGAATTTTCCTAAGTGAAAATCATATAACGGTGATCTTCTATAGTACATGAACTAAGAGACATACCCATTGCTCGAATCATAACTTATGTAAAACCGTATACCTTATCACTTAAAGATGCAAGTACCAGGGATAATTCCCCGCCTTTAGAAACGCCCCCAACTCCAACTCCACCTGGCTGTACTTCCGGTTGAGAAGCGAACCAATCAGCAGCTTCCTAATTTAAACGAATAGTTTGATTTTTAAAATGCTCTTTATTCTTTATTTAACCATTCGCAGCTAATCATTTATTGATTCTTTTAACCATCTGTTATTAAGCTGTTTATAAATTACATGCTTTTGTATTTCTTGGTTTAAATAAATATTTGGGTAATCCTTAATTCATTCATACGTTATTTCATCTAAGGTTTTGTTTTGTTTTGTTTTTTTTCTCAAAATTTTTAGTTATACATAGTTGTTTCATTCGTCTATTCATTCATTATTTACCAAGAAGTATTCCACGTCGACGTGTTCTAAGCTTTTTGGTAAATCTTTATAGTTGAAGTATGATAGTGCCAAGGTGGTAAATCCTCGCGATGCAAGCAGTGAGGCCCGGAACTCCAACAGGCCACCAGCAGTACCAAACAAATCAATAACACCCGGAAAGGGACCCTTACCTGCAGAAAAATATCATTATGGGCGATATGAGTGTCTAAAAAGTCATACAGAACGCACAAGGTTTCCATCAACGGACAAAGGAAAAGATATAATATGTCCATAGGCGTATATATACTATACGGGTTTGGAACCAGTAACACTGACTCGCTAAGTTACTTCACACGACGAACAAATCCATAGAAAACTATTTTACCGGCTACCTATAATCGACGGAACAATGAGCCCCAGACTCACCATTGTCTTTGCCTCGTTTCTTGGGGTGAAGTATTCGAAAGGAGTTTAATGTTGATTATACCATAAGAGAATAACTAATGAAGTAATAAAGGTAATAAACAAACAGTATTCTACCTACCTGATAAAAATAACAATATCTTGTTTACCTGTTGGAACGAATAATGTGCCTCGGATCCGTCCGTGTTCTATCTCTGTTCGACTCACATGTTTTGACATGTAATATCTATAGACGGTCTGAGACGTTAGAGTAGGCGTTTCAGAATCCCACAGGCGTTCCCACGGCACTCTCCCGTAAAGGACGCTTATATCAACATGGTAGGGCACTGTGACATCTTTCTTTAAAAGCCTCAAACCGGATCTCTGACCGGGGGTTAAAATCTTGCTCCAGAACAAACCCATCGGCTCAATCCCTAATTAAAAGCATTAAAAAATACAAAAATGAAATTGATGTATGGAAACCTTCACAGATAGGGCACTATACCCACTCGTGCGGAGACATTCATTGAAAATGTTTATAGGTCTGATCGGGCTGTAACGTCGTACTCAATAGCCTATATAGAATATAGTCCACTGTTCCTTGCTAAAAGAAAGGTGTAAAACTGGAAGGAAACCTTGTACAAACGTTGCGATTGTCGGAGCCACATCGTGTGACTCCCTCATACACCTGCATGATGGTCAACAGAAGGACTCAAGAATGGTACAAGGAAGCAATATTCGGTCATCATGAAATGTATTTTTAAACCACGCATAAACAATGAATAGAATTGTCAATAGAGTTCTTTATAATAATTTTCAATTCAATAATTCCACAAATAACACACAAGTAACTATTGTCGACGAAGAGAGAATTTAACACGTAGTCTGTTCACTAACCAGTATATGTTCCCCCAAATGATGGATGCGTTGTGAAGTCTACGTCACCACTCTGATCCGCAGTATAATACGCTGAAGATCCAAACTTGACTCCATCTTCCACCAATGAGGCCCTCACTGTGACATCCTGATGGGGCATAAGGCCTCGTACTTTGATCTCAACGGGATCGTCAACAAGAGCTGCATTTGGACGCACAGACAGACTGACAGAATATGTAGAAATATACCTCATTGCGGTGGGAATGCGACGGATTACTGTTGAGAAAAACAAAAAGCGGTTATAGTATATTGTATTCGGCTCGTGCTCACATTTACTCGTGAAAATTTAACACATTCTTTGTGTCTTAGTCTGCCGAAGACGTTTGGCATTTAATGTGAAAGGCAGCTAAAGATTTATTGGCTAAAATTGGAAAGGGTTGGTCTTTAAATTTCCGTTCCTTACTAGGAAACAGTAAGTGCTTACGGAGATCCACGACAAATGCGGACATGAGGGTCATCAGAGAACTTTGGAACTGTTGCAAGAAAGATGTTTCTGGCTGAACATGGGAAGCGAGGTGGAACAGCATTGTAAAACTTGTGAACGTTGCCATCTTCCCAAAGTTGGAAGGACAGTTCGTTCTACCTTGGGATCTCTGATTGCCAAAAGACCTTTTGAAGTAGTCGCCATGGACTTTATTATACTTGACCAGTCTTGTGAGTTTGAGAATGTCCAGGTCATGACAGATGTCTTCACGATGATTTAAGTTCACACAGGCGATCTTTCGCATGACCAGAAAGCTACCACAGTGGCCAAGGTTCTGGCCAAGGACTGGTTCCTGATGTTTGGAATACCACATCGTATACAAAGCCACCAGGGCAGGAACTTTAAAAGTTATGTTATTAAACAGCTGTGGTCTATCTATGGCATCTCAAAGACTCGCACGACGCCATACCATCCGCAAGGAAACGGGACCTGCGAGAGATTTAACCGTACCATGCAGGACCTTCTTCGAACACTTCCGCCTGAAAAGAAACGCAAATGGCCTGTCCACCTCCCAGAAGTTGTGTATGCTTACAACTGCACGCCTCTTTCTTTGACAAAGTAATTACCATACTACTTATTTTTTTGGCCGAGAGCCTAAGCTTCCTGTTGACAGCTTGTGGGGTCTTTCCATGGAGCACTCTTTTCAGAACATTGGTGATTGGGTTGCTAATCATGACACAAGACTGCAAGAGGTGTTTTCATTAGCATCATCGAAAACCGAGATAGAAGGTATTCGATGGATAGCAGCCGTCCAAACCCTGACGGTCATGTCTATGTTGTCGAAGATCTTGAGGGTGATCATAGGAAGAAGACCATTAATCGAGTGGATATTTTAGATGCCAGAGACCTAGTTGCAGACATTCTTCCAAAACGAGAAATTTCTGACTGTGCTCCTGGTGACTTTTCTGCGGCCTCTCACCAAGAAACTCTGACTGATGACCATTATACTGAGGAAAGTTTGGAACTGTGTTTTGCAACTGGTGACCCCCTTATTTTTTAAAAGCCTGAAAATTTGGAGACTAGTGCTACAGGAACAGCAGGGGAGCATCCTTCCTAAGTAGATGATTCGTTTTGTTCAGCTGAAACTCAGGATAATGTGTCGAATGCTGAGGATAAAATATTACGAAGGACATCCAGACTTACGGCTGGCCAGCATACTTATGTGCATCATCTTCAAAAAACTGAAATATCATTTTGCTCGTTTTGATGTACCTGATGAACTTTACTCTGACAATGGTCAACAGTACTCCAGTGTAGAATTCAATAAATTTTCTTTTGAGTGGAACTTCAACCATGTTACAAATAGTCTAAGATAACCCCACAGCAATGGAATAGTTGAGAAGGCAGTTATTACTTCCAAATCTCTCATAGAAAAGTTCAAACGCGATGGATCTGATCCATACATAGGTCCATACACACCAAGAGATTCTACTCTTAGTTCTCCAGCACAGCAAACTTATTATGTCAAAACATCTTAAGTGAAGAAGCAGTTATTAATCGCCTCCAGAGAAACGTCTTCAACAAAAGAGACATTTTGACAAATCCCCCAGAAAATGAACACTAGTAAAACCAGGTGATGTCATTCGTCTACAAACTGATTCAGGACATAATCAAGTCTACTAATTCAAGGAACGTCAACTGAACCGCATTCTTACATTGTTCGAACACAAGGAAAAACTCTCCGTTTAAATCGTGTATGTGATAATGTAACCCGCGTAGTCCGCGCCTTCATGTTCACATGTAGTTACACTTTTGGGATGTACCCATATACCTGAATACATGGTCATTCTCCTGTAACAGTCTAAGCGTTGTTATAGTCAATACAACTCGTTACAGTCTACATTTGCTGAAAGTAAACGAACCACCTCATAGTGATTATGTATCTGAACCAGTGCCACTTTCAACATTCACACCTCCAGTTAATCTTATTCCCAAATGGATTTTAAATCATATTGAAAGCGACTGAATTACAAAGATTATACTATAAACTATATAAAAATATATCCCGTATTTTTCTGAAGCTTAGAATTTGTATATATTTACTTACAAATTGCGACTTTACATACAAATCATTTGGGCTGTGGCGTAGGCAGGGGAAACTCCATTCGGAACAGTAATGTGGGGGATAATGACCACTCCATACCGGAGATACACGAAATAATGCTATAAAAGGTTTCTATAGATACCAGTCACTTGGTATATTCCCCTGGTGAATTCACCCGAGAATCACAGCTGAATCTTATTAAAAGTTACATGTTCGAATCCGAATTTCTCCACATGTAGGCCGAATTTTTTAATGAAATAAGTTGCAAATCTTTTTCAACGTTTTCTAATTATCCACCATTTGGGAATACCTTTAAATGTCTTTGCACTTTTATATTTCATAATCATTTCAACCTTTCAGTTATATGGACAGTTTGAACCATTGCGTTATCAATAATACCCCACATTCTCTCACAACAATCAACACTCGTAACACGCAGTAAATTGTTTCATTGTTTGCTTGAACACATTTAATGTCACTACTGTATAACACAAATTTTAACAGAAGATGTATATAGGTAGACGGACACCCCGTGTCTAGACCCTCATTGAATTGTATAACATTCATGCCTTGCTTTAAATACAGGTCAGCATTATGGCTGAATGGTACGCAGAAGTCTTATTGTTGACTAATTTAAGTTTATTATAAACCCTCACTGATGGTAAAGACGCATTTATAGTTTGTATGTATAATTCAGTACTCGCCCGAAATTGTATTACGTCACTCTCGGGTGAATCTTTATTCAAATTAAGGCGGTGAAAAATGGCTGCTGTTTGGTTGAGTTTGCCACACTGGTGTTTTTTGCAACACTATGCAAACGAAAGCGTGGTAATAGTATTTTAGGAAAAATATGTGATGTCAAGAACACAGGGGCTGCAAATGGACTAGTGAGTACCAAATTATACTTAGGCCCTACACACTTCATAACTGCGAATTGACGTTAGGCAGCTGTTTAAAGAGCTTAACGACCTTCAATCACACATTGACATGAGCTGCGGGCCTTATGCACCCATTCTAAACTAACATCAAACTAGCCCAGGCTTACTAAGGGTAGGCCTATACCATGGTCATATATATCGTATACTATACGGTAACAGTAGGCTTACCTGTAGCTATCTGGTAGTAGCACAATTTATAGTATAGGGCTCATTCCTCCGTCTTAGATCAACGTCCTGACTATCTCAACCCGCGGTGAAAGTTGGAAACTGATCCGCCGCTATCGCCGGCCTCGCAAAACATATATCGAGAGACCGGCAGTAGTGGCCAATCAATTTCCAACTTTCACCATGGGTTCAGATAGGCAGGACTTGGGGGTAAGACGGTTAAACCTACCCTGATGTAAAATAGGCGATACAAGCATGTAGCTTCTCCTCATGCTAAAAGGGGCGACGTACACTATAGATCATGGCGACAAATAGACACCAAAGTCAACCTACATGGTATCTTCCATATAGGTACCACGTGCCACATCTTGGTTGAGAAGGACGCCCGGGAACACTCAAACAAACTACTTACTAAAGTAAAGCTGACGCTTCGAATAGCCTGAACTCGTTGACGGCAAATTTAACATTGAAGACCTTGGCCTTATATATTATCGAGCGAGGGTCATGTAACGATCATTACGCGAATAGGCCTAGTTCGCCTCTATATAATTTAGATCATACGCATTGGGCCCATATCAAAGTTATCTAATCTATGAATCGCCGGATGTTTTGTGCGCATGCGTAGAAATCAACCAAAGTACTCTGCGGATTTAATTTTTATATTAAAAAAACACATTAAACAAGCCAGTTTCTTGGGTAACATCACATTTAAACAAAACGTTCTTTTCTATGTATGGCTTGGTGCAAATAATTCAAAATTCTTCCGTTGTAAGTATTTTGATAATGATGTAGCTCCAATGACGTCATCATATCCCGCAAGAATAGTCTACCCAATTCTAAAAGAGAAGCGATTCTACTTTCTACTTCGAAACATTGACTCTTAAGATACGCCCGGGTCATCTTGGTTTGCACTTATATTAATTGTTTGTCTGTGGCATACGTCGCACCAAATATTGGCGGAAATTAAATCGCGATGGCCTAGCATAGCATACGAGAGTTGTCTTAGTTCCATTCCCTATAGAAACCTTCGCGAGAAAACGACTGAAGAATAGTCCTCAAACGTAAACAATAAACCCGTGGACAACTCATGATGAAAGTAAATCAATGCGAGTTACCTCCCGTGAAATAAACCGCTCTATGCCCGAGATTATTTACAGTACGGAAATGGCGGCGGTGAACATTACACCTTTTCGTATAATGTTATTGCTTCCCTTCACAGCTTCACCTCTGAGATATTTAACTGTACCCAAGCGAAAAGTGTCGAAAGATGTTCTAACATGGGTCTTGAATCATGTCTACATCCGTTGGCCATTTCCGTACAGTGAATGATCTCGGATGTTGAGCAGTTCTTTTCAGGGGAGTTTACTCGAATGGAATTACTTTCATCATAGGACTGAGTTGTTCACGTGTTTATTGTAGATGTTTGGGAGGGAGCTTCCTAGAGCTAATGGGAAACATGAAGCCCACATGGCGTTATAGTTTTCAAGATCTGCTCGGAAAAAGGGTTAGGCCCATCCGGACGGACGCCATACGGGTGCAGGCGCCATACTGACCGATTTTCAGCAGGCGTATAAAATTAATAAATATCCGGATGATGGTCCTATAGACGAGTAGGCGGGATTTGAAAGTTGGGGTGTTCGGAGAATTAATCAATCTAAACTATTTAGACCATCAACATTTTGATTGCAACATGATTATAATTACAATAATGGTCTCAATTTGTGCGAATTGCCTTACAGAAATGAATACTAGGCCTACATATTTCAAACAAACTCATTTCACACATGTCGAATCTTTTTTAAATAAGTTAAATCTATTAAAAATGTATTTAGAAAAAAGTTCAGAATGTAATAAACAATTATACACAAGTCAAAAGTAGAATAAAAGCAGAAATGATAAAACGACTCGCAGTAAACGAGGGGCTGTCCCGACTGGAAGGCCATTTTGTCACTTCTGCCTTTAATCTTGATATGTTGAAATCTCTTTCACCTATGATTAATTATTTAATTATGTAACATATGTTTAATTAATTACTTTATTTCACATATTTAGAGAATAATTCCACTGATGTGAAGCATTTCACATATAAAAAAAGAGTTTCACATGTGTGAAAATCTTTTGATGTGAAATAAAAGTTTTTAAAAATCCATACAAGAAGAATAAACTGTGCAATCTTTCTCCCTACTACAAAATAAAAAGGTGATTTGAACTGTAGTTAGTATGACCAATGAATGCATGCAAGTAAGCAATTACAAGTTCTACATCTTGGCCTGCCCTCTGCCAAAGGGCAGTTAGTTGGAAGAGTAGCAATGCTGTATTTTCTAGCATTATGGAAACACTTCGATTTGTGTTCGTTGACAGTACGTCCAGGTACTGTCAACATCCAAATGATAAATATCCAACGTCGAAGGCCTTTTTAAAAGGACTACCCAGTCCCATGACTGAGGTCTTAAATTCAACATTTTTTTATTTTGTATATGTCTCAAAATAGACCAAATAGTCCAACGATGAGTGACCTTTTCTGATCTCATACTAGCCGGATATTTGTCAAATGTAAACGTGCATCCCTCCATGATTGACTCAACCAGGATTATAAAATCCTCTTTCTATGATTGGTTGAACCAGGATTATGGGTACCTTCACCCAGAGTTGACTGAGGCAAGATTATAAGTACCTCTCTCCAAGATTGGCCAGAATTGTACGCAACCCACGATAATAAGTGGCTCCCTACAGTATTGATTGAACTAGGATTATAAGTGCCTCCCTACAGTATTGATTGAACTAGGATTATAAGTGCCTCCCTATAGTATTGATTGAACTAGGATTATAAGTGCCTCACTACAGTATTGATTGAACTAGGATTATAAGTGCCTCTCTCTTAGATTGAAGGAACCAGGATTATTAAGTGTCTCACTCCAGAATTGGTACCACATCATGTGACTCACTAATAAACCTGATAGTCGACAAGACGGACTCGATATATGAGCGTGTTGGTTTTGATTGGGACTTTAAGGTCATACTCAAGATTATTTCACTTATAGGACAATTTCTTGCTATGCCTTACTATAGCATACGGTGGAAAACTCACCAAGAAAACCTTGCAAAACCCACCCTGCGGCTGCTGGAGCCACATAGTAGGACTCCCTCATATACTGGAGATTGACAAATAGACTCAATGAAAGAGGACCAGAAGCCTGGCATGCTAACCACTACATCATGGCCATGGCCGGGGATCATTGGAACATGGTCTACCACAGAGGTCATGCACTTTCCATGAAAAATATTGGAAGCGCTTCATCGGTAACAGTAAGATTGATTACAGAGGGCTGAGTTACCTAGGTGATAGAAGGGTGCCCATCAGTTACCTAGGTGACAGAAAGATTGCCCAGTTACCAAGGTGATAGAAAGAGTGCCCAGTTACCAAGGTGATAGAAAGAGTGCCCAATTACCAAGGTGATTAACTTTCCATCTAATAAAGTAAATAGCTAAGCCAGTCCACAAGATACAGATGAGACAAGTAAATAAAAGCACTTCTAGGATAAACTGATTGTTTTTTAACTTGCACTAGCCTTCTTAAATGTTAACCCAATTTACTGCTTCAGATGACGGAATAACCTACAAAGGAATGAATGTGAGTTGAAAAAGACTCAAAAGTTAAAACCTGTTTTGGGCTTGAGTAGCATATCGAAATGAATGACATGGTGTAAAAAAAAAAAAACAGTGTAGCAAACAGGCTAAATAACCCACCTTATATAGATGAGAGAAAAATGATTAAAACTTACACATTTTAGTGAGTAAACATACATGTAAGTGCTCTACACTAGACACCCACAGCAGAAGTAAACATACACTTGCTGATTAGTGGCTATTTATATATAATTTTTTTTTAAAAAACCAGAACAGAGTTACTGTCAAGGAAATCTGTTGGGTCATGCAACTCGGGGTGTTTCAGACTCCAGTGTTTGTTGTATCCAAGGCCACACCAGTTTCACTGTCTTACTGAAAAACAACTTTGTTGCAAACCAATCAAGTTTGTATGAAGATTTAGACTCAAAACAGGATAGTAGAAGATTTCAGTTAGATGTTTAAAAATAAACCCAGTACAGGCACTCCTAAAAACATGGGCATTCATTTAGCAGAGGCTATAAAGAAATGATTTGTATATAGCTGAGCACGAGAGAAAAGTGCTCACACAGCTCACATTCCTCCACACACTTACTTAGATAATAAACCAAAACATTCAATATAATGAGAAGATTTTTTTTATTAAAGGTAAATCACATTGTCAACAGTAATAATACTGCATACTGTATCTATAGGTATAAATACTCAGAGCAGAATCCAGAGCAATTTTAGTTACGGAAAACCTATGGGCGCCCAAACTATTTAAAGACCAAATTATTGTTAATATATTACTATTTTAATAAATTCATGTTAAAATCAAGCTAAAAGTGGATTCAGAACCCTGATTATGGTCTGAAGAATTTGGTAAAGGAACTTAGAAAATTTTTCCAGAAAATGCCCTGATACTATAAGCTTATACTACAATTGAATCGCTTTTATTTACAGACTAACCATTGACCTGTATCATTAAGCACTGTTAAAACAATTATATGGCGTGGAAATATAAAAATAGTACAAGGGACCACTTACTAGTATTATGCTTAAGTACCCAGAATTAATTACATACATGTATCAAGTTTGATGAAAAAATATTAAGCAGTCCTTGTAATATGCTGCTGAAAGACATACTAAACTTTGGTTTATAAAATTGCAATATGCAAATTTGGTATGCTTTGTACAAATCAATTATTACAACAGGTACTGGTAACACATGTTTGGTTTGAAAATGTTGAAGTGTTCTAGAGATAGGCCCTAGAAACCAAAGTATGGATACATTAACCTATGACCTGTAAGATTGCACTACACAATAAGTTCCATGATGCAAACACAGAAAAATAAGCACAGGATTGGTTTAAAATTTTGTTTTAAAATGTCCATTGGTTCTCAAGATTGGCATGGGAATCCAAAGTATGGCACACATAAAATTAATTAACGATTCACCTAAAAAATTACAATATATTCAGACATATTCAGCACCTGATTGAAATTTATATAAAAGTAGGTGTAAAAATGTCCTCGAGATAAGATTGGGAACATAATGTATGGCACATAGTAACCTCTGATCAAAAAATTGCAAATGAGTCATAAAGTTTAGAAAGGTCAAACCTAGTGACATATTCCAACAAAAAATAAACTAGCACAAGTTAACATCAATAAAATTTGAAGTATTTTGATAAAGTTGAAAAGTTAATCTTCCTCCAGAGCTAAGTAAATGGAAGCATTGCATGACTGCAAACCAAAGTGCTCTTAGTCATGCAGCCGGTACATGTACCTCATTGAAGTATTACTAAAGTTTGGTTTAAAAATGAGCTGTTCTCAAGAAATGCTTAGGAAACTAAAGTGATTGACTGAACCAGCATTTTAAGTGATTCCCTCCAGGATTGACTGAACCAGGATTATAAGTGACTCCCTCCAGGATTGACTTAACCAGGATTATAAGTGACTTTCTCCGGGATTGACTGAACCAGGATTATAAGTGACTCACTCCAGGATTGACTGAACCAGGATTATAAGTATACAAGTGACTCTCCCTCCAGGATTGACTGAACCAAGATTATAAGTGACTCCCTCCAGGATTGACTGAACCAAGAATATAAGTGACTCCCTCCAGGATTGACTGAACCAGGATTGATTGAACCAAGATTTTATATGGGATTTTCTGAAGTATTCACTTGAGAAAGGCCAAGGTATGTAGTCTGAAAGCTTGTTTAAGTAAATGATTATGTGGAGTAGCTCAGAAGTTTGTGTTTTTAATTATTTAATAACTTATCTGTTTATTTCTGAGTATCATGATAGTTAATAAATCTAATCATGTGGCTAGCTGGCCATGATTGAATAAAATATTCAATTTGGATAAAAAATATTCAATATACACCATTTTCTGGGCGAAAACTTGGATAATTACACAATACATCAAACAAAACGTTGATTTTAATGGTCTATTCCATTGGAGTTCCATGTCGTAACTAAGGTTATTTCACTCATATGATAAAATGCAAGCAAAATGAGTAATGGAAATCACCCTAAATGTCAGATTAATTCCTGTTGCCCCTTCATAGCTCTGCAATCAGCAGGGCAAAAGGACGGCCTCTCCAACCACCTGCTACAATAGGACAAGAACTCGCATGTATCTGCGGATTGTAGTAGACAATTCTGATTGAGCTATGTTTGGATAAATAAACTGTTATAGTCGACTGTTCACTCTGTTTTGTCCATGTCCAACGTTTTGAGAAAGAAAATCCCTGAGTGTATCCCATGCGACCACCTCTGCCTCAGCATGTGGTCTCATCTGACCGCCCCACAAAACTGAATTCCCTGGAAATAAAACAGCATTAACTATAAGCTTTTTGAGTGACCACAGCACTGAATTCTCTGGAAATAAACAGCATAAACTATAAGCTCTTTCAGGGACTGCCACACAACACTGAATTCCCTGGAAATAAAACGGCATTAACTATAAGCTTTTTGAGTGACCACCCCACAGCACTGAATTCCCTGGAAATAAAACAGCATTAAATATAAGCTTTTTGAATGACCACCCCACAGCCCTGAATTCCCTGGAAATAAAACAGCATTAACTTAAAGCTTTTTGAGGGACTGTCGCATATCACTGAATTCCCTGGAAATAAAAAAGCATTAACTATTTGAGTGACATGAATGGAACTACTCTTTTTTCTTAGCAGTCAACTTTAAATATCATTTCAGAGATAGTTTTGAATGACAAGACAGGACAATCGCAATATGCAACAAATCTGCTTTGTGTTGTTTTTGTATCTCTAGGGTATCAAGATGCTCACTCAAGCTGCCTACAGTCTACTGCAACAGTAGGCTAAATAGCTACACTAACGCAACTATCATATGTGAAGTGCTTGAAACAATGGGTTCGGTATACACTCAGTTGCCCCCCTCAGAGCAAGTGGCAATAGGGCAACCAGAACGTCCAATAGAGAAAGCCAGGTGCATAATCATTAAGGGTTGATAAACCTTTGTACAGTCCCAGACGAGATAATATGAATATATTATGACTAAATCAATTGTTAAACTTGTTTAATTTACAATAAATTTTGCATTCACTTTTTTTACCTAGAGAATTTTCATTATATTTTGTTGTACATCGTAAGGAAACTTCATAAAATAAATCAACCATGTATCTGACTATAAAATGGAGAATTCTCACCGAACAGAATATGGAAAGAGGATCTACAGAATGGCATGTAAGGTGGCTCAATCAAATGTCCTGTATTTGGGAAGACCTTTAGGTTGACATCCTGACGTTTGTTCTCTGGAAGCCATTGTAGCCACTGATATTGGTGATCTACTGGATTCATCTGATCATCCCCTCCAAACAATATCAACACCTTAGCCTTGGACAGGTGAATCTTAGGTAAAGAGATGAATAGATTGATTGTTGTTTTACACCGTGCTCAGGGGTAATACACTTCTATGACGGCAGTGTATTCCAACAATAATTGACACTAGCATAACCATGGTGTGAAGTGTTTTCATAATGTTGAAAAGTTAATTTTCATCCAGTGCTAAGTAAAGACAGCATTGCTACTCTTCAAACAAGCTGCCCTTTAATAGCCAGAAGGCTGACATGAAAAGAAAAATTTAGATCGATAGGTTATTTCAATGTATAGGTTTATTCAATTTAATAATATT
>JAVFBW010126790.1:1928-14208 GCA_034783835.1 Mopalia ciliata
GTGACTCAAGTCCACGCAGCATAGGGCCTGCTTGTTATTATATGTTCATGTTCATATCTTCAGTATATTTTGTCTGAAATGCAAGCTGATACAACTGTATGTATATATATTGTAGTAAACTTATTTATCATCATAAATCAATTTAAAGCACATTTCTTGTAAGCTTTTTACTTCTTTCTCCATACACATTTGATTATACGCTCGTATAACCAGCGATCGGCTTACAGTATAGCCCCTACTGATCAGCCTAAACGCTGGTAAATATAAAGCCGATTGTTAGGTAATGGCTACCAGAGACGCTCGATAACACCAGCCAATAAAAGTCAACCTTTCAACGTGCTTTCGGCTTTGATTGTTTGCTTGCTTACATGGGCTGCACATCCTTGAGCGTCCATTTTACAAACCTGTTTGCTCACGTGCCCAGGTCAACCGATATAATTTTGTGTGATTTTTTAGGCGGACTCCAGAATTCACAGGAATCTGATTGGACAACGTCGTTCTTATTACCTAACAAACGGCTTTATATCTACCAGCGTCTAGACTGATCATTATGGGCTATACTGTAAGCCGATCGCTGGTTATACGAGCGTAATTTGACTTAAGTCGGTTTAGGTTCGCGACAATTTTTAGAACTTAGCCTTTCCCAGCCGCCCAAGACTGAAGCAGTACATTTAGTGTAGGTTTATATGTTACCAGTAGATGTAGGCCGTTCACGAGCTTTGAGGCAGTTCTGTTGCATACAACTGTCTGATGGTTAATTATATACGTGTAGTGACACTGCTTAAATCCTAATCGGTTTTACCGGATTACCGTGGTGGATATAACACTTTCTGAGTGACTTCACAGGAGACGCCGTGTAGTAGATCGTCGGCCTGATATGTCTGAACATTGTTAATGATTAATAGAAGGCTGTCATATAACTGTCGAATTAATTAAAAACAACATTATATTCAACTACAATTTAACGAATATATTATTTAATAAATTGTAGATTAGGCTAAAGCAAATCTAGGGTAAATGAAATTATAATATATCGCGTCGAAATATTTAGTATGGTTACTATATCCTTTCCCGAACCTCATGTCCATCAAACTTATTATTCTGTGTTCGGTGTGTTTTAATACCAGGATTTATATTAGCTCATCGAAGATGAAGATTCCAACAACAATTGACACTCGCACAACCAATATGTGAAGCACTTCCATAATGTTGGAAAGTTAATTTTTTTCTCCAGCGCTAAGAAAAATACAGTACTGCTACTGTTCAAACAAACTGCCTATATCATATAACCGATTTTGTCGTTATGGTTCCACTTAGAACCATCCTGGTTCTGTTTAGAACAATCCTCTTGTCTAACAAACTGTCAAAACACCATTGAGTTGTAAGATGGTACTCATTAATAAATTGCGTAATATTTTCTCACAATTAAAGGGCAAGCCAACTGTTTTTCGAGTTAAACTTATTGTTTCCATTGCATATTTTCAACAAACATCTGCATCGCACTTGCATTCGAGTAAGCATAGACGTTAATTGGTTAATTCTAACAAGCGGGACTGACGTCATTGTTCGAAAACCGGTCGGTCACCATGTGAGTCAGTTTACTTGTGTATCTATTGGAAGGCATCTGTAACAACAGGACGTATAGGCAAGCTTGGTCAGCCTAAGGCAATGCTAATCTGTTGTATCCATATCAAAACAGCCGTTGAAGTAACAAATACGTTTAGCAGGTTTTCAGCTGACATGCTGTTTTAAAAAATCAAGTTTTTAGTGCCAGGTTGACATGTACACGCGGTAAACTGTTGTTTCGCTTGGGCACGAAACCCTCACATTCGGCTTTATTTGAAAGCATCAACCAGTACATACAATAGGGTTGGTTGGTTGATTGTGTTTGGTGGCGCATTCAGCCTCATAGGGCTATTCGTACCATAACATTACATCAATAATATTAAAGCATAACTTTTAATGTTTTGCTAAACATATGAATAATTGTTTTACATAATGTTTTTTAGTATGCAAAATGCATGTTGCAATTGCACGAAATATCTTACGTCTTGTAAGTTGGTTAACATTTGTCCACGGATTACATTATTACTACTGTACTGTAATACGTAATGTCTTATTGTATCTGGTATACAAGGTAATTTTGACAGTTTCGATCAGGGTGAAGGTAGATGCGGAAGAGATATTTGTTGACTGGAAAGTCACCAGTTAGCAGTTAATATATCAATACTTCGGACTTTCTGTTTCATATACTAAAGCTTTGAAAGCATATTGACCGATTGATGTTAAACAAAAAACGGCCTTGTTCAGAAACGCCCCACTGGTTTTGCTACTGTTCACTAAATTTGATTTTAACAGACGCGAACGCCTCGGACACACTAAGACCTAAAGGTATATCAACACTAACAGACTATAACGACAGTTTCGCTTGACGATCAGCGAACTCGTTACCATAAATACCGCAAAGACCCGGTACCCAGTCAAAACAAACAATCGTGCTTTCATAGTACAGTCTGGTGACAGAGTGAATGATGTCATACAGTAGAGACCGACACCAGTTAAAGTTAGGCAAGGCCAATAACGAGCTGAGCGAATCGGAGAATATTACAGCGCCCTTCAATGGCATGCATGCTAAACTAGAATTGATTCGACCTCCTACGTCGAGACATTGACCCTATGATACACCCTGAAATAATAGCCCCAACCGCTCCGATTACATTGGAATAAAAAAACGCTCCATTTTATCTTGACACGCATTATAAATATTCACATTTCTAAACATGTGTATTGTTTCTTAACTGTACCTTAAAGTAGGACCCCGACTCGCGACTTCCTGGTCAAATTCATCTGATTAAAATCATCGCCGTCTTGCTTCCATGGTTTGCGTATAAACCGGGACCCTTTTGACTGTGATGATATTCGGTTTACCGAAACGACCGACAATGGTGTGGACGGCGCCAAAAGACTTACAGCAGTATAAATACACTGGGACTGCTATGATGTCATTGAACTGTACATCCATTTTTTAAAGATACTAATAAATTTGTGCCTTTTTAAATAAATGTGTCTAAAAGAAGGACCCCGCCTCGTGACTTACTGGTTCGATTTGTTTGATTACTCCGGTACTATACCATGATGTCATTCCGATGTAGATCAATGCAATTCTGACATTTTTATTTTAATCAAAGATATTTTTTACAATTTTATTTTTGACCCACATTGCGCATTCTCAGATTTGGACATTTCTGGGTTTTTCGAGACGCTAAAAGTACAGCTCTGGCTGGAAAGATATTCTCATCAAATGTAACTATTTTAAGCATTAACACGATGTATGCAAAATATACGTGAAGTGTAACAGTCTAAGATGATTTATATGACAAATGACGGCATGTTCCCTGTCTTAGTTAATTAACGTGTTAAAGCAAATTAAAGGCGGCGTTAGGAATAAGAAAGACAAACAAAAATCTGTATAAATTTAGAGGTATAGTATTGCTGGCATATTACGACTTTCTTGGCCTGTGAAACCTCAACAAACCACAAAGCCATTTTGAGGTCACAGAGATCAGTTGCTCAAAGCGATATTAAATTTAATTTGCGTCAAGTCGTATTAAAGTCGTATAAGCATTATCTCTTCAAATGTGACTACTTTGAGGTTATCAGATTCTAATAACAATAGACATGTATGCACTACACACTACATTCTGAATAAACTCTTATATAACACATCTACGGAGCGGTGAAAGTAAAATAGAAAATAGCAATTTTGCTGTTGATCAACTAGCTTGAACGACTTAATATCTTGTTCGAACTACATAACCGACCAGAAAAAAAAAACTGGTCGAAATTTTGACCAACCTTTTCCTGTTGGAACTAACTGACGACCAGACAAAAGTTGGTTGAAACCGACCCGTTGTTGTATGGTCGAATCGATCAGTTTTTGTCGGGTCGAATCGATCAGTTTTTGTCTGGTCGAATCGATCAGTTTTTGTCTGGTCGAATCGATCAGTTTTCGTCTGGTCGAATCGATCAGTTTTCGTCTGGTCGAATCGATCAGCTTTTTTCTGGTCGAATGATCAGTTTTTGTCTGGTCGAATCGATCAGTTTTCGTCTGGTCGAATCGATCAGCTTTTTTCTGGTCGAATCGATCAACTTCTTTTTTTGGTCGAATCACAAATAGTGAAAGATCCTCAGTCATAATGTGTGGCAGTACCACAAAATAGAAATAAAGATGAAACTTTAATCTATGTTTGTTTGTAACTTTAACTGGGGTTTAACGTCGTACTCAAGGGCATTACGAGGTATTACCAGCATGCACGCTACATCCCACAGTAAAAGTTAACCAAGTGATATTTAATAACTGAGGAGCATATTACGATATGAAGCAAAAACTTTTGAAAACTGTAGATTCTCTACACAACTCGGTGTATATTAATCAGTTGATTAAAAAAAAAAACAATACACATTACAATGTGGACGATCCTTTGATGTAAAACTGTCATTGGAAAAGTGTATAATTTAGGCTGACCTTTTATGTCTTTAACTTATACTTTGAACACATTTAGCGTATTCTCCGGATGTTCTGTGTTTTGTTAGTTTATATTAAAACCTTGTTACTTTCTCGCTAGGTTGCGTGTTTCTAATAAGCCACAATGCTGGTGAGACTTAAGTAATGGTTGGTTTCATACCTCTGCTTGGTAGACTTTGGGGGTAACGTATCCCTGAGTTCTTTGGGCTGGGTTAGTTCAATTGTTCCATTGTTACTGACAAATTAATTATATCATCCATCATATTTTTTGTTTTCAACTCGTTTTAATTTATGTTTGTATTATCACTGATAGGCTCTAACTTATTTATTAATAAGAGGTTTATAACGTATTACATCGTCAGTTATTGTTAGAGTATCATCAATCATATTAAAGCAATGACGCCAAACTGAATCTTCTGGGCTCTGACAAAAACCAAAGATAACATATTCATGATTTGAAGAGATCCAGGTTGATAAAACTGGCAGGCTGTGGCTCATTTGATTAACAATTATTACTGTCTTATCTCCATGGCATTTCGTATAGACTGCTTTGTAATAAATCAGGTAGACGATTTCCCCACCAACAAAATTAAGGTACCAGTCTACTTCAGTATTTTACCTAAAGGATATTTAGCTGTTATTGGTAAGGATGTGAAGTAATTTTTTGATCTCTGTAATAACCTCCTAAAATGCTTGTTCTTGTTCCCTTTGTGTTCAAATGTTATCCCTAAATTTATTATTGAGCGCCGCTAAAAATCTTTTTTTATTATCAGTTTAACGGTGTGCGGATTTATGTTTAGTAAATAGTATAAACGCCTTTTTGATAATCAGCCATTGGTCTGGAGCACGGAGCTCCCCGATCCTACATTTGTGGTGAAATCACAAATGAGGTTAACAGAAGCATAGGCTATGCGACAAGGTGTAATTATAAATAAATGCTTGAATTGCATATTTATACAAATAGAAGTTATACCAAAACTTAACTTTATGCCAGTGTATTTGACGATTTAGTCAATTTCGAAAAGCCATTCTGCTAAACAAAAAACAAAACAATACAATTCGGAAGGGAAATAAGAGATTGGGAGATTGAGCTTTGTTGAACATTTCACGCGGAGGATTTCAGACTTAATTTTCACGTCTATACGTGCCTGCCCAGGTCCGGTGGAAAAACTGAACATTTTGTGGTTATCTGTGCTTAACATCTTAGCCACATTATGAGCTGTTTTTTCTTTTAAAAAAAAATGATGCAATTACTGCAAAAAATCCACTTTCTAAACAACACAAACATATATAACTATATATTTGTTAATAATAAGTAAATTTTAAAGAGAAATCAAATTATTCGTTTGTTCGTCAAGTCATGTTAATAGACTTAACTTAATTCAATGCAATACACTTATATACCGACGGAGTTTTTCTTTTACACAGTTCCTTGTTTAAATACGGTGGAAAACCGAAAGGAATTCATGTATAACCCTTGGTGGAGCCACACTGTGTTACTAACTCATAAGGTTTGATTCGTTTGTTTGTTTGATTGGGGTTTAGCGTCGTACTCAAGGGTACTTTACGTATATGACGACGGATTATCCCCTTCACACTGGCCTATGCCTTATAACGGTGGAAAACCGAAAGGACACCTCGAACAAGCAGCCCCACAATTGCCGGATCGAGCCCCATCTTGTGACTCACTTATATACGAAGAAAGTTTGAAATATTTGAGGGATCGCTGGATATAAAGCGCAATTTTGTTTGTTGCTAATCTTCGAATTGAATGTAAGGTAATACCCAAGGATAATGACAAGGCCACTTTTCAAAACAGGTATAATTGGTGGGAAGCCGCGAAGAAACTTCATAATATCCACCCCAAGATCCCCACAGTCACTTAAAGTTTCCATCCAATATTTCAAACTGAGGTGGGAGGGAATCCTTTGATAGTCGGGTCATTACAGCGGTGTCTGAATGAAGAAATGTTAACTTTGTGTTTGTTTGTTTGTTTGATTGGCGTTTAACGTCGTACTCAAGGGTATTTCACTTATATGACGACGGATACAAAAACAGGATATCACAAACAAATCTGCTTCCCGTTACCCTTTAGCTCTGCGAACACCAGGGCAACAGAAAGCAACCTGTTTTCTCGCCTCTTACGATCGACCGAGGAAGCCGAGGGAGTATGTTGCAGGGCCATGGCCCAACCGCTCCCGCACGGGGCCTTAACTTTGTGAAAAATGCATCGAAATTATTCTAACACTATAATGGCTTGAATGCCATTCGCAGGCATACTGTCTATGGAAATTAGGCAAAATACCACAGAAAATTTTCAAAGAGAACTAGTCGCTTAGATGATATTCTGATCAAAGACATTCTTCTGTCCTGTCTGAGAAAGACGAGAAAAGTGCCTGTGAGTTATACAGATACGCATGTAGGCGTGCATTGATTAAGCCTATGCATGGTGGGGAGTTGTTACCATTAAAACTGGACTTTGGTATTTGGATCGAGTTAAATATTTATCATTTATTTATCGACAGTTTGCAGATTTTTGAGTTATTATTCTGTGTGTTCAGATTGACTGTAACTCTAACTGTTCCAGCAACATGAAGCCAAGTGTGAAAAAGTGGTATTATTTACGATTAAGCACCAATTAAACGAAGATCTCTTAAAGATTATTTATATGTTTATAATGTAGCCAAACAAAGTCATGCTTCAAACGACGAATACATCGTAGCAAGAAGAGCTCGGATACAAAAATTTGACCGTAGTCTATTGGCTTTATGATATTTGATATTGTCTCTCCAGTAAGGAAACGGGCTTCATTAACATAAATCCCTCTCTTCCTGGGCCAGACAATGTCGTGGCTGGTTATCTGGCCGGGGTAATTGTGTAAGTGTGATTGAGTATTTTTCGTTTTATTTATTTCACCCATGATGGCGTGGTAGCTGAGTTAGCGAAGAAGTAAAATGACCGTTTAACCCTAGGCGTAAATGACGTCTTACCTTCCCCATTTTCTTCTGGCCAGGTATCAACATACCTGACATATAACATGGCCAGAACAAAATGGGGAAGGTAAGACGTCATTTAGGGCTAGTTTAACCAAGACAGTGGTTGCAGTGTAACCACAGAAATACTCATGGAAAGCCATACGACAGGCCGTTTTATCACTTCTACCTTTGTTATATATGTATATGGTAAGTTTTGCTTTTATTTTACTAACATACAATCCCTTTTCACATCTGTGAAATTCTTTTTTACATATGTTAAAACTGATTTTCACTTACATGAAAAACAATTTCACATAAGTTAAAAAAAACTATTTTTAACATATGTAAATTTTTTTTCAACATTTGAGAAATTATTTTTCCCATAATCAAAATAAAATACAAAACCTAACAACCGTATTTCATGTATTTCTTCACATATGGGTAAAAAATAAAAATAAAAAAATTTTATATGCAAAAATGAGTTGTACAAAAAAATGAGAAACGATATCTCCTCCAAGTTTTATTCATTGGGGGATATACACGTTGCCTTCACATGTAGATTATTTTATTAAAGACATGTGAACACGAATTTCACATTTTCGAAAAATAATTCAAAATATGCATAATGAAGATAGAGGTGATAAAACGGCTCGCAGTTTTGCTGCCATCTTGCGTTGTATTTTTTCAATTCAAACCATATTTAGACAATATTTAAACATCTAAACTTTGTACGTAAAAGTAAAAGTCTGCGCTACCAAAACGGTGTTTCAACAGCCAAACCAAAGTACTGACTGTTTTCATAAAAATTGCATTCTTTAAACAATATGTTTATTACACAAAATTTTGAACTGGAACTGATGTGCAGGCTGTAGAGCCTATATTAACATAGGTTCCCCATTTATTATGTGAAATACATGTAAAGACAAACACCAAAACATCTTAAGAGCAATATTTTCAACTTTATTTTTGTAGACAAATAAATACAATACATTTTTTGCTATTAACAACAAGAAAAGGGCAAATATATTCCAAATGCATTTAACTTTTGACTGGGTTATTAAGCTATTTAGCCTTAATATATTTCCCCCATAAGAACAAATATCTTGGTTTGATCTTTGACAGAAATGAGATTTGTAAATAAATAGTACATTGTCACAAAACTAACCAAGAATCAATGATGTCCACAAAAGGACTTCTGACAGGCTGATTGTTAAAATGAAATATTTCGGGTAAATAAAAATACACCCTTCATATTTTTATATCAGATCAAACCATATTCTATTTGATAATAATATTACATGTATTTCGGATTTTAAACACAAATGAAAATTATATATATAATCCCTTATAGAAAATGTGATTTTATACAAGTATAGAAAGAAATAGCTGATGGTAAATAAAACATTAAGCCTCCAAACCAAACAGATTTATGTAAAGTACGGTAACAAATAAACATAAATTAAACTATTGTTTTCGAAAATGAGTTTGAATAACTGGTGGAGGTTGTATATTTAATGTGTCAGTATAATTGACAAAATATGGAATTATTTCTGTCATTTTTATCTTGTCACTGTAAGAGGCCTCCTGAAGCTTTTGTTTGTTGGGGGTTTAACATGGTACTCAAGGTTATCTCACATACAAGAGGGCAGATTGTCTTCTTCACACTGCTCCTTGTCTTATTACGGTGGAAAACCGAGAAACAACCTCATAGATATCATCCCCGCGATTGCTGGAGCTACATCTTGTGACTCACTCATATATCTGATGGTCGACAGAGGGATTGGATCCCATGAATGGTTCATTGAAACAGGATTAGGAAGCGCACACACTATTCTCTTACATCAGAATACGGACATTATTTGACAATTTATTAATTCTGATTTATATTCATTTATCTGATAGTACAGCAGCTTGGCTTTCTACCACTGACTGCCTTAGTTTGGAAGAAAAAAAAAGTTAATCTGTTAGTTTGTGGTGCTTTGTATACTTAGCACATACATGACATTTGCCATAGATGAGGTCTACTTTAATAGGCTGCAAATGATCATTTAAGCATTTGCATGTGTCAATTGGATTTACAGAAGGTTGGCAAGGGAGGTAATTCAACTTATGAGAGGTGGTCTCCGATATCACAACAGTGGTTTAAATGACGTTACATAGATTTATCAGGTCATGAAGTTTGTCCATGTTAAGGTCATAAGACCACTTTCAACGCCCCTTTCCATTGCTTCCTGAGATAACACTTTGACTTGCACAGCCTGATTTGTATCTTAAGATTCTACTGTTAAATAGTTTGAAAGGTGCACATGTTCCGGCTGCAACAAACCAACAGTAGTCATAATGTTTTTAATGACACAAAGAAAACTACTTTGTAATCAAATGAGTTGACAGCACATCTATTTTGCAATGTTATTGGCGGTTAGCACTGATGAATAAAATGAAGATTTCCCCCTACCACAAGAAATCATGTCATAAATCTCTCTCCATTCCATTTTCCCAAACATTATTGGCACAATTCTCTCCAAGACATAGTGAACCATAATAAACGTCTAGATGAGCAACACAGAGGTAAAAATCAAAGCAGTTAAAAAAGAAACAGAAAATCAAGCAAATCAAGCTAGAACATTCTTTGAGGGTTTTACTATCAGAAAGTCCCTTCATCAGCATGCTAAATTTTCTGTTGTTTCTTATCAGTGTAAATTATTGTAGTTGTGATATGGTTAGAGGACTTGATAAACTGATGCCCAGGAAGAAAGGGTCTCTTATAAAGTATAAAATCATCCATTAAGAAAGATAATTTCATAGTTTTCTTTAATATCACATAAAATTATTGTATTTATGATATAGACATAGGTCCTGTTAATCTACCTTCAGGAAAAAAAGGTATTTCTGTCAGACAGGATGTGATATTTTCTTTATTTTCTTATCACTTTAATTCACTGTAGTTTTGATATAGACATAGGTCCTGATGAACTGAAGTCCAGGAAGAAAGGTCCTTCTTTACCCGGCTGGAAAGTACAGGGTATCACATTATAAACACCACCAGGTATATTGTCAATCTGATGTACACAGTAGCCTGGCCTGAAAACAGAAAAAAAACAGAAATTCTATTTACCATCCCATTTTTTGTTTTACAACTAAGTTAACATAAATATAAAAAGAATGCATAGAAAAACATAAAAAATAATTAGCTTTTTCAGACACACATTATCCACATCACATTGTGTCAAAAAAAAACCACAGAAAACACGGTAAACATCAAATTCAGCCAAAACAAGCACAAGTTGTCCAATTTTGTTCTGTGTTGATGTTATAAGTCGGATGCAAACAAGGGAATATGCAATTCCACGCAAAGTTTATTATTTGAATGGTGTTTGTTGATTCTACATGCATGTTTCCATAGGTCATGTAAAAGTACGCAGTCTGGAAATTTCAGTTTATTGGAAATCTTTGACTTTCAAAAACCAAAATTGAGAAGCAGCTCTGTGAATGGTCAATTAAAGAAACCAATCAAAACTATAGGCAGGGTAAAGTTGTGAAACAGTTTTACAGACATAATTAACATGATGTTCCCATGATAGTTTCTTGTCTATGTACAAGCTAAGTAGTGTTAGGTTATCAACTGTTTCCATAACACTGTTTTCAACTGTAAGATTTAGAGATTTTTCTTTCACTGTTTTTAACTTTTGAGATGACCCAATTATCATCGATTTTATCTTCACTGCATTTCTTATCATTTTACTATTATATCATCTATTGGAACAGTCAGCCAGACTTTTGTTTATTTTTAATTGCAGCTATGCTTTTAGAGGAGTAATGAATTGTTTTGTGATCTGCATTTGTTTCAACATTACAATCATCAAAACATAAAACAAGATCATTGAGCAGAAGAGCAGAGATTCAAGAATAGACCCTCGTGGTACAACAGATTTTACCAAAAGTGGTTCAGATAGGCTATTTTCCAGAGACACTCGTTGCAACCTGTTGTTCAGATATGATGACAACCATTTAATAGCACTATTGCTCAACCCATAAATTCTAAGTTTCTGTAAAAGTATATTATGATCTATACGGTCAAATGCTTTCTTGAAATCGATCATCAAAGCTCCTATTATTTCCGCATGTGTCTCGCCATATGCCAGGTTTCAGTAAGTCTAGTTAAAGCAATAAAACATGAATGTTTTAAAAGATTATGTGATGTTATAAAAGTGTTGTATATATGTTGTTCTATGAGTTTAGAAAGAATAGGTAGAATCAATATTGGTCTGTAATTTTCCCTTGTCCGTAGAGATCCACCCTTATATAATGGATAAACTGTAGGTTACGCCTATGGCAGGCTGCCCATAAGAAGGGTGGAGAGAACCATCCTGGACCTATTAATGTACCTGAAATCTCCTGAGCTTTTCTTCTTAAAGGCTGTAGGGGAGTTTGTCACATTGTCCACAACACACACAATGTTAAACCCAACACTGTACTGTCTGAAATACAAACAAAAATACAATACAAATATGTTCAATATTAATCCAGGGTTCTTTTTGCACAGCAATTGACATTTTTTAGATTTTAACTTCAATGTGATAAAACCCCTGTTAATGCAGTTGTTTCAAAGCGGTGAAAAATGTTGTTTTTGCCCTTAATTAGATTTCCTTGTCTGTTTGTTTGGGGTTTAATGCTATTCTTAATGTCCTGTCGCTCACATGACATTGTGCCAGTCAAACAGATGAAGGTGTTCTTAATGTCCTGTCCCTCACATGATGTTGTGCCAGTCAAACAGATGAAG
>JAVFBW010126812.1:0-14207 GCA_034783835.1 Mopalia ciliata
AGCATATTGGTTGACTGTGTGGACTTTGCCACTGTTAGACAATAGTTGTAGACAATCACCTCAATGAAGGACTTGTTTGACAACATTGCTGGCGATGTTGTCATCAAATTTCTTAATCAGATCAGTGTGTATCATAAATTCTAATATATTTGACATATTTAAAATTGTTAACACTTATGTATGTTCTATTCAGTTCCATTTGTCTCTCTTTTTGATGTAAATGGCCCAGGGTTGCACTGATCGGGATTGGCTTAAAATAGAACAATTAATAAATAAATTGAAAATATTTTCACGCCACAGCGTAGCTGAAATACAGCTGAATGTTGCGTACAACAATAACCAACTCATCAATCCCATTTTATGGTTGTATTATATTATGGTCATTTATTGGTAGATTAAAACACCGTCATCTATTGAGAAATACCCTAGATAATGATTTTAAGCATCAGTCAGTTAGTGAATCGGCATTTGTGTCATTTATAAAGATACGTACATTGACGCAACAGATTATACGAAAGATTCAACGTCCGTACGACTAAACCACTGTGTGTTGATGTAATAGCAGCATAGGACATATTGGAGGGGTTTGAACGACAGAAGGCAACAGAATAGGACAAGTTATAACCGTCTGATTATTTAATGTTTTGTGAAAAACAGTTTACTCTTATATTGCTCAACGATACACGAATAAGCAGACTTCCTGTCTGTCTTTGTGAAGAGGAAAATCTAGTCAGTTACAAAGAGAAGTATTAAGCGAAAGCTATAAGTAGTCCTCTTGGTTAGTACAAATAGTGTGTATTATTTAGCGATAGGAAACATACGTTAAAGGAGATATCAGTAAAAGCATGCCCGATCTGTCCACAAGGAATCCTCAGAAAGCCATCCTTATTCTTAAAAGAAATTATCTCTGCACATCGGTTTGACAATTTCAATTCACAAAAAAGAATTGGGCTGTACATCATATTTGACGCCAGATGGCGCAGTAGTACTAGTGGGGGTACCAATACGCATATCCGAATTTGTCAATAGTTTTGTAACGGCCGAAAACGAAAAAGAAATTCGGTAGCTTGTATTTTTACAAGAGCAATCCGTTGACATGTAACTGGCAAAAATGTTGAGCGTAAAATCTGTAGATGCATTTACCTTTCTATTAAATCTTCCTTTCGTCCTCTTGTAGATGCTCCTCTTTCTATTAGTCGAGATACGGTAAGTTTCCCATATTCTGAAGCCATGTTTAGTCCGCATCCAAATCGAGGCTACATTTCCCCACCACTAAAACACGAGCGCCCTCTTCTGGGCTTTTACGGCAGCGGATAACCCCATCACAATATATACAACACTTTTTAAAACAAAACAAATGGTGTAACAGTTTCAACTATGTAAATCGCTAAAATTACTGCCCTCTCGTATTCATTGTATTATCAGTGTAAATGGCGTGGCCTTATATATGTTTGCTACCATGTTGTTATTTTCTTAAACAATTCATATAACAATATCACAAGCCAATCTATTCTGTAATCCGACTCTACATGCTTGAATCCAGCCTAGCCAGTGTAATTGTTTTCACACCTGTGGTACGTCACAGAATGTATATACATATGCACCCCATGTTACTACTCTCATTAGCCTGAACTAGTGCTAGTGTCTGCACAGAAACTAGTTGCAGTTTCAAGCAGTTGAAAATCGATTAATTATTGGTAGCTTCTTAACGAAGCCAGCGAAGGCATGCTGTGGATATCCTAGAAAACAAATATTGCTTTAAATATTTTGTGATAGAAGCCAAATATGGTGATAAATCAATTATAAATATAAAGAAAACGTTCTCCGCAAAATGTTGCTATTCCGTTTTTGTTAAGTAGATCTATATTTGCACTAAACTAACTACACGGAATTACCTGTATTGGATGAAGGACAAACACTGACCGCATTTCCTACTTGTTAACATGGCACCATATCGATTTGTCAACACTGTGTGTAAACACTGCACAACAGACACAGATTAAAGCTTCCAGTTGTTCAGAACAGCTGGACATATTAGTGGGATATTTGTAGGATTCTTTAAGTGGCAGTCCCGAGTGTTTGGACGGAGCTTCCTGTTACTCTGGTGCTCTCTGGCAAAATGGGGTCAGGAAGCCGACATTTTTGTGATGTCTTTGTATTACGTCCCATGATTGTAATGTATTGTTCCTTCTTGTCTTTGTTTGTGGACAGTGACATTAATGGTAGTTTCGTTAACCCATTGGATGGCACGCTGTCATGTGAGTAAAAAGTCTTAAGTAAGACACAAATCCAAACCAAACAAATAAACAGCATTAGAATTCAGCCGTAAATATACGACGGATAACCTTGGTATGTATGTATAAAATGTTCTTGATCTATTGAAAACTACATTTCTATCTCATTCCAAATATCCCTCTCTAGCATGATTTAACATAGACTTGACAGCGAGATGGAACAATTGTGGTGTTGTGATATTTTCAATTTACAATGGGGTAAACACAAGTTGCGTCCCAGTGTGCGATTGTCCATGTACCAAATTTCCGATAATAAAAAAAATCGAACATGGCCGCCTCCATTTCAAATTTAGTTTTTTTAAATTTTATAAAACATGCAGCACAAATAGGAAATTAGTTGTCGCGAACATAGTCTAAAACATTATCTCACAAACGCTATAATTCATGGCATCGAAATATCAAAAAAATTATTTTGGAAGTCTGATGGCGTTGTCATGGCAATACGCGATACCGGAGGAGGCAACTTCTGATTGCTTGTTGACAGTTTCCTGCACACAAGGGGGGAAATTAGGAAAAGTAACTTTTGAGGCCGCGGGAGAGCTCTATTTCTGTCTTTTTTCGGGTTAGAATGGTGTTTAAACCCGGATAACCTTGGTATGTATGTGTAGTTTTTAGTTTTTTTTCTGTCGTCATTTTGACACCTCGTCAATACCCTCGACCCCTGCGGCGGCTCGGTTTTTGTCTCGGTGTCAATATGACGACAGAGGTCTTAAAAAACAAACTAAGACCTCTGGCTCAAGGTTAACCCCCTAAATGTTGTTTTATTCTGTTAACATAAAACATCTAATTAAGCCCTTCTATTGTAATGCCGGTCCTCTGACTGAGGGCAGTTTGTTTGAAGAGTAGCACTACTGTATTTTCTTAGCAGTGAAGGAAAATTAACTTCCCAACATTATGCAAACACTTCACATCTTGGTTGCGCTAGTGTCAATTATTGTTGGAATGCATACAATTTGAACTATCCTTAAGCATGGCGTGAAACAACAATCAATCAATCAATCAATCAATCAATCAAACAATCAACATATGGTAATGCCGACGTATGGCTGGTGTGTAATTAAAATGAATAACTTTCGGTTTATCAAATATATTGGGTTTTTCTCACTAGTTCAGTCAGTGACTATGCAACGGTTAGTGTGGATCAGGGTTTATGAAATTGGTGATTTATTTCGTGTCATCCGAATCCGAGTACAATTGCTCTTACTAATTAACAGGTAATCACCCAGAATAATATATCATTTACACTTCCACTAGCAAAAGCCTATCCAATAATACTTCGTTTATAAGCATCACCTCGTTTCCGACATTTTTGTTAATACCTCGTTTTCCGTTTCGTCTCTATGACGCCTATGTGTTTTTTGAAATGTCTCGCTGATGCAATCCTAGTCAGGAAATTGTCCGGGCTAAATTTACCTGTGTTTCAATTTATATCTTTCAGACCAGCTGGGTTTGACATTTTGACATACAGGTTAAATCTAGGGTAATTTATTTCAGCTGTGTATAAGTCACGTCATGTGATCTGCGGTACTTCGCGTAAATCACTCCATTTCCGGGTACTTCCCATATTCTTTGTAGTTTTTGCACAAACAAGAAGTAAATAAATGGCAATTCTCCCAACCAGTCCTACTCCCAATAGTAACAGACAAACCATGACTCTGAAATATTGATATTCAAACCATAGCGCCAGACATTGAACGATGTACGTGGAAGTCAAGACATTCAAACCATAGCGCCAGACTTTGAACGATGTACGTGGAAGTCAAGACATTCAAACCATAGCGCCAGACTTTGAACGATGTACGTGTAAGTCGAGATATCCAAACATAGCGCTAGATTTTGAACGATGTCAGTGGAAGAAAAGATAACCAAACTATAATAATAATAAAAATATACCTTTATTTCAGACACAGGTATATACAAGGTCCATAAGGAGGTAAGCTACACTAAATGTAGCAGGGGAATATATTTTTAATACAGTATTTTAATCCACTGTTGTTCAAGTGATGAAGTATATTACATCTCACTTGTTCGCAACGTGGCAATATAATTTTTGCAACCTAAAACAATGCAAGCTTTGAAGTTAAAAGCAGACTTGCGAATAATTTCACCAAACGAGAGTACACCATTTATGCCAAACACAAAACTGGCTGAACAGTCACGACGGAAACCCATCAGCCATCTGAAAGAATTATTGTACAGTACACGTAGGTTGTCATACGACTTTATGGTAAATTTCGACCACAACTGAAAACAGAATATATTACTACTGTAAGGAAGAAACAATTGTATTTTCACTTCGCTGGTGGACATTTTGAATCTACGTAATAGCATAATGACTCTAATGCAGACTTTACGTTTCTGACACTCAATATCGGAATCGTCGGGTAGATCATCCATAAACACATGAACTAAGTAACAATAAGACCCAGTAAACGATAAGTCTGAATTACAAAATTAAACATTTGGTGGACTAAACATTTGGTATCGTTTGGGTTTAAAAATAACACATAATGTTTTCTTAATATTATACAAAATATCAAGAGATAAAGAAAATTCCGTGCATAAGCTCAACAAGGTCTGTAAAGCTTTAGCAGATGGGCAGACCAGACATAAATCATCTGCGTAGATTAAGAGGTTAAAAAATTGACCAGATACATTGCAGCCTACTTTAGAATCTGTCAAGGCGACATCAAAATCATGTAGATACACTTTCAATAAAATGGGAGATAATACTCCACCCTGTCGGGGACAAACTTTTTGTTACTACATGATTTAACGTCATTCAATACCTAGCATTGGAATCTTTTATATGTTTCCGAAACTTTTTACTGGACAAATTAGTAAGTGATTGGACCATTTTATCAGCACGGTGGATTTCTTCGCATTTCTTGCAACACCTTAAGGCATACTTAAATCTTTGTCATAAAATCTGATACAGGTCTAGACCTGGGACTTCCATGTTCTCTCCAAAGGAGAAAAGCACATCGCGCATGAAGAGGTCTGACTGCGATATTTCAGCAAGGTATTACAAAATCCTTATTACACTAATATTTTGATAGAGTAACATTGCTGGCAGCATATAGTGATTGTATAATTTCAACATAAAAATTACTGATAGCACTACAATGTTCCATAACACAAGTGCACTCAGTGCCGTTAGAGACCAGATTGTCTACAGGTACACGAGTCTTACTAAGATAGGTGCTAACATTATTTGTATATTTAGAAAGTTGATCATCTGAGAGTTTAGAAAATTCAATCAAAAAGTTTCTATTGAAAGTGCACTTCCTTTCTCTAAACAAGGTAAGACTTCCCAGTTTAGCGAAATATGAATGGGTAAGTGGTCAGAGGGACCTTTCACTACGCAGATTGCATTCTTGCCGTCTGGAGCGGGTTCTGGACCCTAATGTGAATCGTTCATTTACATTCGCTTCTTTTGATGATTGCGGAACACTAGAATACGTAGATCCCATAACATGTTCACCCTGTGAAGCAACCGATGAAGGCTTTGACAAAACCTTTTCTGGAGACGTCGTTTTGACTGGTCCAATGACAGTGACGTGTTTTGATTCCGAACCAATTGGAACGGTGTGGAGACATTCAGCTTCCTTGCGGTGCATAATGCCAGTTGTTGGAGTTGAGACAGGCGTGCTGGGGGAGCTCAACGGAGGGTTACAGGCGACTTTGATGCAATGGTTATTAGTCTTTGGGTTAAACGGTGTATTTAGATTAGTCTAGTCGAGTTTCTTTTGCATAGTCTGTTGAGAACCATTCAATGCATCCATTTTACATAACGTATCTGGCATTTGCGGTTTCATATTATTCATTTCACGAAAAAGTGTGGATACATCTACATGGCTTGTAGAAACTGGAGGCAGATGGCTAAGTTTCTTAGCCACAAAACAAGGAATTTCTTCAAGTTCTAATTCCTGTAGCATTTTAGCTATATCCTGGAGAGATGAAACTTTTTTATTTGGACCAGCCCGCTTACGATATTTACCTTTTAAGGCATGACGAACACATTTGTAGAGAACTTCTTTGGCGTGTTGAACTTCAATGTCGGTGTAAACATCCTCGCATAATTTAACAACAGTATCTACAGGGAGCACGTCGATCTTATCGACTATATAACACAGGAGCTCATTTATTATTGGCTGCTGATTGACCTCGGTTTGGTCAGTTTGGCCAGTTGTAGAATCATTTTTGTCATTCTCGATATTTTCATTAGCAGAAGAATTTGTTCCATTATCGTTGTTTTTCGTCATTAAAAACGTTGGTTTCAGTACCAATTACACCTGTATCCATCTCAGACGATGCGGGGTTAATACCAGCCATACTGCATATTATCTTTAGTATAACTAACCCTATGGACCCTCACTTTGCGGGCGATGGCATACACAGTCCGATGACCGAACAAGTAGGTCAAACCCTATGGACCCTCGTAGAGTTCATGTATAAGCGTTGATAGGGACGCGGTACAATGGCCGCTCATAGCTGAATGAATAGCTTGACCAACGTTACACAAAAGACGGCTGATTAGTTACAATCAGGTGTTAGGTCAGTACAGATTTAGTTAGCTTCATAATAATCAACTATTCATAGTCACCTATGTCAGATTATGGCGCTTATCGAGCGACAGATCCGTTGCTATCAGGCAACATACACAAGACTTTTTTCAGTGTTGTTGCTACAACCTCTATGCTCTCAAGGCTATCTCCAGAGTTGATGACGGGAATACACAATATTCCCGTATACTTTCATATAGTGACACTTCAAGCAAAGATAATTAAAAAAGGTTTTCATCAGAGCGATATATTTCTAAGAATGTAATACAATGTTATATGGTATATAGATTATAGTTACAACCCTGTTCTCATTAGAGCCATATATTTCTAAGAATGTAATGCAATGTTATATGGTATATAGATTATAGTTACAAACCTGTTTTCATTAGAGCCATATATTTCTAAAAATGTAATACAATGTTATATGGTATATATATTATAGTTACAAACCTGTTTTCAATAGAGCCATATTTTTATAAAAATGTAATACAATGTTATATGGTATATAGATTATAGTTACAAACCTGTGAGAAGAGCGTATCGCAAGCTGTGGACAATCCCACAATAATACAAACTCCAGTTATGTTTGTCAGCTGAAAATAGATGTAACAAATATAAGGGTATATGAGTGAATCATCAACTGAATATCCGAGAAGCAAGAGTATAGCCCAGTGAATTGCAAGAAGTCTGAGTTTGTTGACCATTGGATCTATCAGAAGTCTGAAACTTTTTGCCACGAACTATTCCATAAGTTTGAGTTTAAAAACCACTGCATCAATATACCAGGAATGTGAGTTTATGGAATATAACAAAAAGTTTTATTTAAACAACGCAATTATCATAAGTCTGAGTTTATTGAGAGCCGTAATAATATTCCAGAAGTATATCGACTACCGTATATATCAGAAACGCGAGTTTATCGACTAGTGTATATACCAGAAACTTAAGTTTATCAACTAGCGTATATACCAGAAAATTAAGTTTATCGCCTACTGTATATACCAGAAACTTGAGTTTATCGACTACTGTATATACCAGAAACTTGAGTTTATCGCCTACTGTATATACCAGAAACTTGAGTTTATCGACTACCGTATATAACAGAAACTTGAGTTTATCGACTACCGTATATACCAGAAACTTGAGCTTATCGACTACCGTACATACCAGAAACTTTATTTTATGGACTACCGTATATACCAGAAACTTTAGTTTATCGACTAATGTATATACCAGAAACTTTAGTTTATCGACTACTGTATATACCACAATACTGTATATACCAGAAACTTGAGTTTATCGACTACTGTATATACTAGAAACTTCAGTTTATCGACTACCGTATATACCAGAAACATGGGTTTATTGACAACTTTATATACCAGAAACTTGAGTTACTGTATATACCAGATAATTGAATTTACCGACTACTGTATATACCAGAAACTTGAGTTTATCGACTACTGTATATGCCAGAAACTTGAGTTTACCGACTACTGTATATACCAGAAAATTGAGTTTATCGACTACTGTGTATACCAGAAACTTGAGTTTATCGACTACTGTATATACCAGAAACTTGAGTTTATCGACTACTGTATATACCAGAAAATTGAGTTTATCGACTACTGTATATACCAGAAAATTGAGTTTATCGACTACTGTATATACCGGAAGCCTTAATTTCGTCCAATGAGTACCAGAAGTTTAAGTTATTTACCACTCAGTTTACCAGGGGTTGCCCATAGTTATGCTCTGTTAGATGAAATTACGATACAATTAATTGCTGTTATGACGTCCATTTTTTTTTGGACAAAACATCTAATAGTAACTGGCTGTTAGCTTTACGGAGCTCTGAACATCCGGCCCCGGAAGGATAACCGATTCAAAGTCATACACTGTCATAAAACTGACAGTGTATGAGATTAAGTATTGACGGCTGTTGAATTAACACTAGAACTTTAAAAACAGTTTCTTGTTTGTCGTGCTCAGGGACAAGTTATAAAATGTATTTACACTTTATGACAGAAAACAACTTGTGTAAATTGAAAAGCCACGCATATCGAATACTTAGTGTCCTATCCAGGTAGCTGAGGTAGGAGTCTCTAATCGAACGGTTATTCAAAAATACATTTTTATAGGATATGATGTCGAGTTTAAGACATTATTGACGTTTTTAAGTCTGCAGAATATCAGCTCCCAGCGGCAACAGTTTTTCTTAAAACCTATTTTTTATTTTCTAGGAAATAATATTTGGTCCCTCTCGAACAGCCCACAGCTACTAGCAAATGTACTTATTATACCTTATGTTAATAGCAAAACCAACATACCGACAGTGCCAAACCCACTGCGTCTAATTCTTCTCTCCCAAGATGTCCACAAAACATTAAACTGACCACGCCCATCAATGTAATGAAAAAATTAGCCATTGCCTGTAAAACGAATGAGTGATTTCTATGTGATATATAAGAAAATGCAAACAGGAAACACTTAAAGTTTATACGACAATTTGTCTGATTTATAGTTTAATAGAGTACTTGATAAATTTAGGGATAGCTTCTTGTAACCTTCCTTTATCTTCACATGTTTTTTAACAGCGTTTTGTTATATAGGATAGCACTTTCTTAACTTGAAGAGATTCTACTAGTAGTTCAGAAAACTTTGCAGATTGAACCCTTCCAGGAATCGAAACCACGATCTTCAGAGTTAGGCACCGACTCGCCAGCAGTAAATACAACATTCAGCTCTGGGAACTGTGTCATTATCCTATTTAAGAAGTAGTGCATGTCCGCTACCTAGATTCCAGCTAAATAACCTTCTATTTTTTTAAGAAGGCTGAGTGATCTGAGTGACCGGCATGTACCGCTGGCGATTCGTTGCCTAACTGAGGATCGTAGGTACGATTCCCAGACGGGATGAACCTGCAAAATTTTCTAAACTAGAATTTATTCAAATTAAGAAAGTTTTATCCCAAAATAACAAAACACAGTTACCTCAAGTATTGCCAGATCTTAGGTAATCTGCAAAACAAATTTATTTGGTAGGAAAATGAGCAACAGCATGGATTTATAAGTGGGTAGGAAAATGAGCAACAGCATGGATTGATAAGTGGGTAGGAAAATGATCAAAAGTATGGATTGATAAGTGGGTAGGGAAATTAGCAACATTATGGATTGATAATTGGGTAGGAAATTAGCAACGGTATGGATTGATAATTGGGTAGGAAAATGAGCAACACTAAGGATTGATAATTTGGTAGGAAATGAGCAACAGTATGGATTGATAATTGGGTAGGAAAATGAGCAACAGTATGTTTGATAATTGGGTAGGAAAATGAGCAAGAGTATGTATTGATAATTGGGTAGGAAAATGAGCAACAGTATGGATTAATAATAGGGTAGGAAATTAGCAATGGTATGGATTGATAATTTGGTAGGAAATGAGCAACGGAATGGATTGATAATTGGGTAGGAAAATTAGCAAGAGTATGGATTGATAATTGGGTAGGAAAATTAGAATGTAAATTGGTTAGTTAGAGACTAGAGCAGTTGCCAGACAATGGGTACGAACTAGTGAAGGGGGATAACTAGGGAATCCAGTGCAAATAAGAACCGGTAAACAATGTAGGAAATTGTGATGAAAAGGAATAACGATACGTACCAAATATCTACAACTTTGTATTGGTGAAGCCAGGTCGTATTTGTCCAATTTATAATTTTCAATGTGGTTAAAAAAAATGTTGCCCAAACTGTTTTTGCTGATGATCATCATACTTACGGCCGGCCATCCTAAATGAAACAAAGCCTTCAGCTCTGCTTTAAAACCATTGGGAAATAGCTTTATACACAAAAGACTTCTGTTATCTGAGACATTATTATCTGGAAAGACAAATTGTATTCAATATATTATTTTTAAGTTATAAATATTTTATTAGATGAGCTACAATTTGTATATTTTTGTACGTCGTGCGACTTTACAATTGATTGATTGATTGATTGATTGGTGTTTTACACCGTGTTTAAGGATATTTTACTTATATGACGGCAGTGTATTTCAACAATAATTAAAACCAGCACAACCAAGATGCAAAGCTTTTCCAACAGCTTGGAAAGTTAATTTTCCTCCACTTTTTCTCCAGGTGAAGACAGCATTGCTACTCTTCAAACAAACAACCCTTAGCCAGAGAGCTGACTTTACAATCACCGTACAAATTTCCCATTATATCTGGCCTATTAGTATATTGCACAAAGGACCGGACGTTAATCTGAAAACAGTTTCCCTGTCAAGTTCACTTCTGCAAAAATGAGGTATGTTCAAAAATTGTTCTGAATTTCGCGACAAGTCTTGACCGAGAAACTTATTAACATAATAAGTAAAGTTTTATGGATTTTGCAGATACTAGCATCGTTTTCAAGCTAAACAAGAAACTTGTTGCCGAATCATAAAGCAAGTTGTAATATCCTTAATGACACAGGGAGGCATACTGCCTCTGAGGTTGTTTTCTGTTTATTTCCATGAGTTAGATGTTGAACTCACTAACGCTGGTGTTGGGTGCAACATTGCTGGTCATTTTATTAACCATTTATTGTATGCTGACGATCTGTGTCTTCTATGTCTTTCTGCAAAATCACTGCAAAAGTTATAAGATATATGTTCAGAATTTTCTCTGTCTCATGAGATTGTATATAATTTTTAAAAAGACTGTGTGCTTAGTAGTTGCTCCCCATTGGTGTAAAAAGTTTTCTTCTCCGCCTGTTAAACTGTGTAAAGAAACCATGGTTTATGTACACAAGTATGTTTATCTACGACATGTCATAACCAGTAGTCTTAACGAAAATGATCATATAGATGAGCAAAGAAGGAAGCTATGTATATGGGTAAATATGATAATTAGAAAGTTTAGCCACTGCTCTCAGTCAGTCAAAAAGATATTGTTCAAAGCATATTGCTCAAATATATAGTCTTGTTCCATGTGGATGGTATATAACCAAAAGTGTTTTGACAAGGTGCGAGTCATGTATAATAACGCATTTAGATGGCTTATGCATCCACACTATCGTTGTAGTGCAAGAGGAATGTTTGTTTTACATGATGTTCGATCATTCGGTGAAATTATTCGTAAAAATGTGTATTCTTTTATGAAAAGGCTGCATTCGAATAGCAATTACCAAGGGCAATATAATCATAAACTCCACCGAAGCAAACGTGAACACCAGGAATTTAAGACATAATGTTCCTCTAGGGGTTATCGTCTGCTTTGTTCATTTTATTGTCCGCATTTTTTAAAATAATAGTCTCGCGCACAATCGAACACAATGTGAGGGCAACTGTGCGCAAGAAAAATGCAGTTTAATGATTCGTAAAATGATCAGTTGGAACTGTGCCAATTCGTTCTTGGCGTGTAGTAACATAGTCGTTTAATTTTGGTGCGTATATAGAATCAAAATATGTAATGTTTAATCATACCATTACAGTCTTACAGTCACGGCTCTGGTGAAACCCTTTATGGTTATGTATTGAAACCCTCACAGCTACTGTTCCGAGCAGATTATCTTTTCTCATAATATAAAAAACCGTTTTTGTCGTAATGGTTTCATATATATGGTTCCATCTTTTCTAAAGAACCATCAAAGGACCATTATCTATAAGAGTGTAATATTACATCTGTAATGACAAAGCCGAAAATTATTATCATTGTATGAAGGCGTTTATGTTTGTTCAGTCTGTCTTTGTCACTACATAAAGGTATTCTCAAATGGTTGATACCTAGAAAACGTATAAAAAATAGTCCAATTTTCACTGATTGATTTTTTGATTGATTGATTTATTTAGAGTTCGCTGGGATTCTCGAGTGACGTCACTACAGGACTTCACTGACATGGCTGGTATCTATAGAAACCTGACCACCATTTCCCTATTTCTCATTATCTAGCAATTCTACGTATATCTCCGGTATGGATTCGTCATTACCCGCTAATGAGTCGTCATTATCCGCCACCGATTGTTCAGAATGGAGTTTTCTCTGCTTACGTCACAGCTCAAATAACTTGTATGCAAATTCGCAAGTTTGTAAGTGAATAAAACAAACTCTAAGCGTCAGAAAATACGGGATTTATTTTACACATAGTTTATAGTATTATCTTTGTAATTCAGCCACTTTCAATCTGATTTAAAACACATTTGGGAATACCTTTAAAGCTATGCTCTCTATTGAAAACGCAATGTGTATGCCATGTCAAGTTATTTTGTGGATCTCAAACGTTTAACTAATGTTAATGGTATTTGCTCGGTTATTCAAGTTGGTTAACATTCCTGGCTTTATCGGGTTTTTATCCTGGCTCCACGGAAAAGTGTAATATAAGGGTAAACACGTCACATTTAAACAACTCTGGTTAGTATTGTAAGAAACAATATATATAATTTTTCATATCTTTCATTGTGATCTTTGGGTGAAAAAACAGTGAGCACAGCTCATATTGTTTCCCATCTTTTATACATTCACAACAGTATATAAACACAAAAGAAGGTGTACAATGGGTTATTTACATTTGTAGTCGTTAATTAACGAATTAATTATAAGTTTTAAAATATGAATCAAGACTTTTATGAACTTAGGCGATATGTACAACAAACACCAGAGACGAACCTTCTTGTCGATTTATTCACACAACGACATAGAGAATTATATCATATCATTTATCAAAAAATATGAGCAATTTGAATCCATATCCTAAAGTATTACCCCCACAAAACAACAACAACAACAAACAATATTGGGGTAAACGTTTCAACTTTGATCCCCGAAGACTGCTGTCGAGGAGTTTTGTATTTGAACTCTGTCTCAGGTGACACATGATGTGGTTTTATGTATAGTCGCTCGTGCTTTGTCAAAAGGTGTCAGAAGATATTTCGTCAGCACAAGCCGTATAATTATAGGCTATACAACATATGTTAAAATGATTTTAAACAGATTATTTTATCCTGTGATATTTGTGTGCGTTATCAGTGGTATGGGTGGTAGTGACCTTCACGTATTAGGCTGGCACGCCGTCATGTGAGTGAAATAACCTTAAGTATGGCGGTCAACCCGCTTCAAACAAACCATCACCATGATAGTTAACCATTGTGTACCTGACGATGAAGTCCTATGTGATTGCACTTAAGAAAGATGCGATGCAGCCCTATTTGGTAACCATATCAAAATTATTCGGCCAGTAGGACGACTGATAAGTTATGATGTAGTGGATTTATTCACAAACATACCTCTTGAAGAGGCCCTCCAAATTCTACATGACCGATTGTTAGAAATCCACTCATCACTGAACACCACCCTACCTGTCACTAAAAT
>JAVFBW010126834.1:0-14203 GCA_034783835.1 Mopalia ciliata
CGTCACACATACAAAAAATATAGTTGTACGAGACCTACGGCTTTTTTCACCGTCATCATAGGCCCATATAGCGTTAAAAGTAGTCAAAATAAAAGAAAAAGAAACAAAATACAACTGATGTATGCAGAAGATTTGCGTTTTCATTTCATTTACAACAAGGTTTCGGCAAAATTAAGTAAGACATATTTCCAATATGACGAAATGGCTTTAAAACGACCGGATGTGTTGTGTTTGCAATAAATTTTTTTTTCTTAAGTTTCGAAGTGGTATTTCCGATATTGGCACTGATGTTGTGTGTACATTCTGAAGCGGTTAGCTATTGAACACGGTTTCGCAGGTTTCTGGAATTTTTTGTCAATCAACAAAGCTAAGTAAAGCCAAGGAGGCGATTTCATCGATTGGAACGGTGAAAAGTTTGAACTAGATTACTTTACGATTGTCCTCCTTAGATTGATTATGAGTAGATGGCGCGACGCCATTATAATAAATACTTTTAAAGTGTGTTTGGCGTTATTCTTGCACATTTATTTACTTGCTAACTAGCACATTTGAGCTGAGTTTTTTTCTTTGCCATGGTAAAATTTGGGCACCGCCCGCCCCCCCTTGTCTACGCCCTTGTCAGTATAGTAAATATATGCACTTACACAACGTGGAAATACACGGTTAGAATGTCTTCAGTTGAGATAGCATAACTACAGACTTTTGGCGGAGATCCCCTTCAATACGAAATCTCCCATTTATTGCGGAATGAGTCATATGGCCCTATGTAAGTCACAATGAGTAATGGCTGGTTTCATACTACTGTTTAATAGACTTCTGGTAATATGTATCTTTTTTTGTTTCAGAAATACCACATGGCACCCTTCCTGCTCTCGAGATTGACGGCAAGATATATGGACAGAGTATTGCTATAGCACGATACGTGGCGAAACAAGCAGGTACGGATAGAAAATCCCGGCACATGCAAATAGCCCTGGGGAACCCTCAGACGAGCAACTAGATCAAATTTCCCTGGCGTTTTTTTCCGTGTGAAAATTTTTCCCATGCGAGACCTGGCAATCACATTGTTTTTCACACCAGTGTAGGCTTATATTACTCTTTAAAAAATGCAGTTTTCATCTCTCGCGAGACTAGTCATTCGGGGACGGGGAACGAACTCAATGGTATTCTCGCGATAGTTTCTATGATGGACGAGACTAAGACAACACGCGCACATTAATTTTCCCCAATATTAGGGGCGATCGTATGCCACCGACCAGCAGATAAATGTAGTGCAAAACTAGATGGTCCCTGTGTATCTTAGAGTCCGTCTCGACGCAGGAAGTAAAATCGTTTCTATTTTAGAAAGGGAACAAACTCAGGTGTAGATACTAGCCGTCAGCAATAAATCTGAATTCATATGCATTTGTTGCACTTTTGTCGTTGATTTATTCCATTGTTTTGGTTGTGAACGTTATCGAAATCTGTTTTTAAACAAGAAATAAAGCTCATTGTGTCAATTTGATCAAAATTGTAGCCATCTTATCTCTATGGCTGGCTTATAGACCGCCTGATTATAATTAAACAAGGACCACTTTGACTGTAGTGATATTCCGTAAATTATCGAAAGTCCTACGGTCGTCGCCAACCAAATTACTGCTGTACAAATACACCGGGACTATATGCTATGATGGCATTCAGCTGTGGATCAATTTAATTCCTTTTTAGGGATCCTAATAAATTTATGTATACTTTTGATCAAAAGTTACAGAATGTTTGACATTTTTGTTACTAGGTCTCAGCGGGAAAACCCCGATAGAGGAGCTGAAAGCAGATGAAGTTGTTGATACGACTCTTGATTTTGGAAAAGTGATGGCTACTGCACGATTTGAAAAAGATGAGACAAAAAAGGTATATAGGCTTAAACCCATACTAATATAAACCAGTAACATGATTTTATACATATTGATGCATCTATGCGCAAACTCAAAAAATATCAAAGTGTCCGGATTGACCACATTGATTTTGGTCAAGACAATCCCTGTCCTCGTCTTTCCCAACAAAACCATTTAGAAGCTGTGTTTGGTCGATTGGGTTCCTACGCGGTACTTAAAGTTATTTTACGGTGTGTGACCGTGTGCTAAATTAATGGGTGAAGAAAACAACTACCGACATCCCTGGTCCCAAACCCTGAAAAGACAGGCCAATCACAGGACGCAGTAAAAATGTATTCCCCTGAGCTCATAGAAACCAGGACAATATATGGAGCTCCCATGTACCGCCCGCGAACTATTTAGAAATGGGGACATTGTTCAGTTTGTTTGTCTGTTATGATGGGTCGATACCCCGTGTGTACAAAGCCAATAGCCATCAAACAGAAATCTGTGGTTATAATGTCATTCTTTTTTCTAACATCTACCAGGCTGCGCTCATGAAGGATTTTCAGTCAGAAACAATTCCTAAATATTTGGAGATATTCACAAGGCTACTTAAAACAAATGGCGGGAACTTCTACGTGGGAAAATCAGTAAGTAGTAATGGTTATCTCTAATGTTTAGCAACGTTACCTGAGTATCGGAGCTGAATAAATAATTTAGCCCTTTGTGGCTTTATTCCCGCCATTTTCTTTCTTAAGAATGAACTTCTATTTATTGAATTATAAACTCGGTGAATAAATTAACTTAACTTAACTTAAGGCATAATCCTCCTTTTAAACTTACACTCAATACCACAACTGTATTAGACAACAGTTCCCTCCATTAAAGTGCACTATTGGATTTTCTCGCACTTTCTCGCGCTATTTGTCATGTACATATTGCAGCCAATGTAATATCTCTAACGTCACGTGATGTTTTGCCTAGAATAAATGATAATAAAATTAAAAGTGCACCTTAATGGGTCGATAGTGGTTTTGTATCATGGGGATATTGTTGTTGTTGTTGCAGTACTGTTTACTTGAAAAGTTGAAAAAGTAAAAAAAAAAATCTTTTTTTTTAAAAATACATAAGTAGCCGAAGCGGTTTAATCAGAAGGCTATATTAATGAGAGAGAAGAAATAAACAATTTGCACTTTAAAATATCTTACCGTAATGCGTATCACTCACGAGGTCTTTAAAAAATACGTAAATTATAAAACGTTATTGTTACATTGCATGGGCAATCCTTATCTTATAGATGCAAATTTCCGACTTTTTTACAAAGCGATTTACAACCCATGCCTTAATACCTTATAATCAAAATATAAACTTGTATTTGTAGTATAGTGATAATTTTTTACTTTTAGAAAGTGAAGATAAACAGTATTTTCGTTATTTTGGGATAACACTCTGTGATATAGATCATATAGTCTATGAATTTCTGTTTCAGTTGACTTGGGCGGACGTTGGTGTATTTTATATTCTAGATATGATAGCAGGAGACCCGGCAGTTTTGGCCAAACTTCCAGAACTGGCCGCCTTCAAAAAGCGAATTGAAGACATCCCAAGCATCAGTGCTTACCTTAAAGCCAGGCCAAAAACCGACATGTAAGCGAGGCGATAGGTTCGGCTGCTTGGTTTAGTAGGTCAAACTAGCAAATATGGTTGGTTTGTAGAGTACAAGAATTGTATGGACTGTTACCAACTGCATGGAACATATTCTGTAGCCGAAGAGATTTCCTTGTAAAACCAACAGGGATGTTAGTACAGAAATGTTAACTGCAACTGTCCTGCCTTAAAACCGTCGTAGCAGGGCGACAGTTTGTACGTCTGATGTTACTTCACTATCTACTCGCTGTTGCATTGGAACTATTAGTGTTTTTAAAACTTACATTTGATACTAAGCCAAGAACATTTTTACCTGGGCTGATGTGGTTTTATATTGTTTTTAAGCCGATGCGCATACGTTCAGAAGTGCATCGAATACGCCTAATAATAAAAGGCCTACAAGTATTCAATGTTTTTTGCAATATCTGTCATGGGTGAGCAGTCATATTTATTTTTATGTTTAGAATCAAGTATTTTGCTAGCACCTTCGTGATCCGATCTCTTAAATGCTGTCATCTGGATGAGACAAGTGTTGTATTTAATGTGTATAGGCCTATGTTTCACTATTCGTTTTTTTAAGACTCTCCAAATAAATTTCACAGGTGGTTGGAGGGAGCTTCGTGTTGCCCTGGGTCTCTCAGAGCTAAAGGGGAACAGAAAGCCAATCTGTTTGGTATCTGTATTGTGTCCTGTTGTTGTCCTGTATTTGCCCAGTCCTGTCTTTGTTTGTTGCCAGTGGTGTCGAGGGTGGTTTCCTTCACCCATGTGGCTGGCACGTCATCATATAAGTGAAATACCCTTGAGTATGACGTTAAACCCCAATCAAACAAACAAACAAACCAAATAAATTCCCAAAAAATAATTTCTATGCCAATGAGTTTTTATTCCTTTTGATTTTAGTATTTCCCCACGTAGTTTGTTTGGGAATTAATGCCACAGTTGAGATTATTTCACTCATATGACAACCATCCTTGAGCCAAAAGGTGTTATTTGGTTGAAAGCAATAATTGTGATGTGATTTCTTTGATTGCCTATCCCGAAAAGCCAAAGAGCATTGCAACAACGTTTTGATTTGGTCGTGTTACGTTGCAGCAACGGAATTTTGTGGACTACCAGATATGTTGCCACAATCTTAGAAGGCAACCGCACGGCAACGAAACAGACACGTAGTAGCTACGTTGTAATATAAATGTTGCATCATGCAACGTTTGCACAATATTGTTATTACGTTGTTCAAAAGGCTACCAATTCACAATTTAAGCCACAAAAAGTCGATTTGTGTTGTTGCAACGTTAAACTACAACGTTTTCCTGTGACATGTTGACAACATTATAATAACGTTGTATCAACTGGTACAAACTAACAACCAAATTTGCAGTAACGTTGTTTTTTAGTTACTGTGCAACGTTATCCAACGTGCAGTCAGACAGGTTTGTCAAAGGAAGAGTAACTTTGAGATTGAGATTTGTTTGATTGGTGTTTAACGTCGTACTCAATGGTATTTCACTTATATGGCGACGGATTGTCCACTTCACACTGTACACAGCCTTATTACGGTGGAAAACCGGGAGGAAACCTAGTAAAAACCACCCCCGGGATTGCCGGAGCCACAACATTTGACTGGCTCATATACCTGATGGTCGAAAGGCGGACTCGAACACGTGAACGGTAAATCGAAGCATGTTCAGTTCAGGAACGAATAATTGAATAACTCCATGACAACTATTATGTAGAAAATAAGATATATTCAAGTCATTTATCTACGCATTCTCTTGATAGCCTGTGTGTTAAGGCGCTGCCATCAGCAATTCCGATCACATCAATTGTAAATCACTCCTCTTCTTAAAACACTAGTGTTGTATCCCATAACATTTTTATAATTGAGTAGATATGTTAAACTATTATGTTAGTCTGCTTCTGCAAATACTATATTACTAACAATTGAACTTTTGTCAATATAATTTCTACTGGATTAAAAATATTTTATTATCAAGTTAAAACTTGTACACCTGTATAATTATAATGTTTCCTTTTTTTGAATCTAGAGTCCAGTATTTCAAATAGAGTGTCTCGAGTTGAAAGAATAAGTCAACTATATTGTGAAGTGGACATGCTATGTTAATCAGCAACCCTACACTTAATATATTATTAATTCAAGTTTTATTCACAGCAAATACAACAAAATATATAGGGGGAAATCTGTAGGGGGTTGTTTCATATCTTATTAATATTTTTTATTTAAAAACAACTGTAGATAACAAATTCATTCAAATGTAGACTGTAAAAAAATCATTATTAACACGGCTTAGGACACACAGCCTTTACGACTTATATACAGTGTAGGACACACAGCCTTTACGGTTTATATACAGTGTAGGACACACAGCCTTTACGACTTATATACATTGTAGAACGCACAGCCTTTACGGTATGTCCCTTGAACAAATTAGACGTGCTCTGAAGAGATAGTGTGTATTGCAGGAAATATGATTTAAACTTGTTTACCTAGGATGATCAACTTTTTTGTGACAATGTTATTTTTGTGTTAGAATCTAAAACAATCGTCGGGCTGTCCATCTGCCGTGGATGATCGTTGAAAGCGAGGAATACAATAAAGGTATGGCGAAATATGCAGCCATCATTTTAAGTTTGTACAGTTGTATAATTGCTGTTGTAAAAAGTAACATATTTGTGCTCTGGTGTCGTTATATGAGGTCCTAAGACACTGCTCTGAAATACCGAGTATAAATGTTTCGCGAACGTGTTTCAGGGGCGACAACTCTCTGAACCATACGTCACCCCGCGTGTGTTGTAGCCACATTGTGTCCTATAATACCAATTCTAGGTTCTTTTGTGGAGAGTCGAACTGTGAGCAGTTTATTGAAATAGGATCAGTACATCTATCTAAACGTTGTGGCTGTATTGTATCTTGTCGCTGTTCGTTCAGGCTTGAGTTATCCTTCATAGATCGAGTAAAGGACAATGTACGACGCCTTATATCCCTCTGATATAGGACCGAACATTGATAGACATTGAACTCCTATTTAACCAAAAAGAGGAACAAACCGTAACATGACCGGTGTAACATGTAACCAAAGAGACGCAGAATTAGGGCCAGTGCTCGAAAATATGTTGTCTGTTTTTCACTGTTTAGCATGATATTCCTGTATAGGAGATACACTGTGGCAGATGTATTTGCTTGGTCTCGTCTTTAAAGTTTTTTAATTCTTTGTCTAACCACCGATATGGGGTAAGTGTGGCAAGGCTAATGACAGAACTTTGGCGAAGTGCAACTAACTCGAAACAAGAAAATGCACACTTTGTATGAATAAAAAAATCATTTGGCCGAAAAATTGTTGACACAATATAAATTTCGCGCCAGAAAAAATATAAATATTAAATATAAAAAAATAAAAAATAAAAAAATACACGAAACAGTTACATGGTTTTCTTTTATTTTGTTGTTTTTGAGAATCCCTTACATGTCGTTTCTATGAATTGCGCCGCGAGAATGCGTCTTTAGTCCTCACAACAAACTCCAGGAATATAAGTTGTAAACGACATGACGTTTTGGGCGAGATTTGCAAAGTGTCTTGACGTTTTGGAAGTATTCTTAGTGTGATATTAATTACATCAGATCGTTTTCTTTCTATTTTTCATACTCAGGGAGCTTTATATTTCCATTTTTTAACATTTTTTGTCAAGACGCCTTGGGTTTTTTCCATGAGAGTAATAAGTTAGAATAAAGAGAATTATTCCCGGTTTTTTCCTTTTTTCTTAATGACTTAATGTGCGTTAAATCTAAACTGTAATTAATGAAATGGGGAAATTTTGCACAACAATGAATCAGATCACATGCATGCGATATGAAAGATTTCGGAAAGCATTTCGCTGAATCAAGACATCAAATACAACTCGTGTTAAGCAAACTCTCATGGTTTTGCGTTATTAAAGCATAGCCAGAGACGTAAAGAATAAATGTACCAGTAGGTGTCATTGAAAAAAAATATCAATTAATTGTCGCTTTCCTGGGAAAGTCTTAATCAGCGTCAGTCAGTGTCGGGCTACAATTAAAGCGGGCATCAATATCAAAGCGAGGTCTGCAGATGCTAAACTTCTTCTGAGTCGATGGCGTATATACTGATTTCCTATTCAGAAAATGGGATAAAAATTGGTCAAGCGGTGCCACGGCGTCTGTGCTTTGACCTCAGGGGGTTGGGGTCAAATTAGCATTTATCGCGGATGATTTGGTACCCCCGGGGCAGAATCGCCTTGAAGGAAGATACCCGTTGTGTTTGTATTCGAGTGTCTGTCAAGTGCTTATGAATAGAGTCCCCGTCTGCGCTCTGAAGTTATCGGGTCCAGCCCCCAAAATAAAGGCATGGGTTCAATGCCAACGGGTTTTGAAAAGCCGCCCCCACCCCCAGGAACACCCGTCGATTTTGATAATCTATTAAGGTGACAGTCTTCAGCCGGACCGAGAATGTCGGGAAGAAATATGCAGTCCCTGTGATCTGGCACAACTGTTTTGGGGGGAATTTCAGGGTAATATAAAGGGGGACAGGTGGAGCTCGCAAATTGTCCCCACTTAGGGGTTTTCCGTCAAGGACCAATGTATTTTTTTCTTTCTCAGATTGTTACACATACAGGCATTTGTACAATACCAGCATTTAAAACAATCAGATCTATAATTTAAAACAATCCGATCTATTCTGTACTCAAATAGTAATTCTTCTGTTAGGTACAGCATATATTCCTGGATGAGATATAAAGCACACATCATTTAGTAAAACCATGACTTCTAATATTTACACCCAATTACATGTAGTTACTTAAAGCTCTGGACTAATTGACCCCAGACTCTCCATCTATTTTCAAACAGTTGAGACTCCTGATTTTGTGCATATACAAGTGTTTCTACTTGGTAGTAGCTGCAAAAGATTGCTATAAATGCAGACATACAGTGTTTCTGACATTTTAATTTACTCCTGTATATATTCTTCTTCGCCAATAAAATTTAAGAGTTTATTACATAGTCTGTGTTCTATATTCCTCCCACTTTAATACACTTGTCAGAAAATTTTACTGTTTCACAAGTCTTTTTCGTTATCCATTCTCGCATACTACACCAAAATTTGTTAAAAATGTCACACTTATAAAATACATGTTCCGATGTTTAAGTTTGTTTTCCACCTATATTACATTGCAAAGAGTTTTTAATACCAACCTTTTACAGGAAAATAATAATGGCCCAAAGTACAATGTTGTTAACAAAAAGAAAGTCTTGACAGGTCGACAATCGGAAACAAAAAAATAATTTGTTTACATTTAATATTTGATTACATTTCATCATTTACGACGCCATTATCGTTATTATAATAAATTTGTTTATATATGGGATAGAACAAACTCCAGTGAGTTTTATTCCCGCCATATTTGTAATTCCATACGAAATGTATAGTACTTTCTGTAAGATCTATGGTGAAATAAAAACTCAATCAAAAAATTAATCAAGTCGCCTTTCAGTCGTACACAGGGAAACTTTACTGTGGATATCACAGGGAGCTTTTAACACATGTTGCTTCCCTATGCAATGGGTATACGAAACTGTCTTGTAGACATCGGTGTCTAACAACAAAGACAATCGCATGGCACAGTAGTGGCAGATGGTCAATCTCTTGATTATTTAGTAATTGTTAATATTTGTCGTTATAGTAACAGTGTAACAGGTAGGCAAACATGTGACCCAGCAAATGACATTTTCTTCGCCGGTAAAAGTTTTTTGAAATAAAATAAAATTTGTTGCACTGACAGATAAAAAAAACCCACAACTAATTATTGAGAATATTATTTTCGATTTGAGCTCAGTCATAACTTGACTCCACACAAATCCAGGTTTCCTGAGATGCGTTCTTTTTAAATTGAATAGATTACAACATTGGAATTGGATTACCTTTTTAAGACCTTTTACACTGTCAATCTCCAACAGTCATATCTTAACAATTTTTAAACGTCCAAGGAGAGTGAATATCTGCCAAATAAAAATGTATTTTACATATGTAGAATTCTTTTCAACATATGTGGAATTATGTTTCAAATATGTAAAATAGAACACAAAAACCTAACTATTTCACATATGCGAAAAGAAATTTCACTTATGTAAAATAAACTTTTACAAAAAAGTTCCACGTATCAAAAGACTGAGAAATGATTTCTTCCAACAGCAAGGAACCGTATCCAACCTTCGTTTGTGCTCCTATCGTCTTGTGTAGACTTTCAAGACGAATGCAAAGACGACAGGAATATATTCCACAGACTATGCAAGTTGAGCCTCTACAGGGAACTCTTCCAAGTCAAGAGTTGATCAGGAAATGATTCCCATACAGCGAGATTACAACAGCAACAAAGCAAAGCGCAGATATTGACCTGTGTTATATAGAGGTCAATCAGCGTAGACTGCCGAAAGTCGAACACTCGCATATATTTACAGCCAAGAGCGGCTGAAACATAACACCATACTTTCTATTATGAAAAATGCCGATTACCGTTACAGATAAATAGTGAATATTATATCAGGCGATGGGTTTATTCTGATTCAATAGTTTTATTGTAGTCTACATCATTTTATTTTCCCGACGAATCAGACGTAGTAATTATGGCTCACTGCAAAATCGGTCGCAATTGTAGGCCTAAAAAACAAATGCAAATCCATGATTTATTCCTCGCTAGAAAATAACAATTGCTTTGCGCAAAGCAGACGGTGGGTGTGCTTGTGATCATATTGTATTTATTTAGAAAGCTTATTGCCGCTCAATACTTGCTGTGTGGGATAAGTCTATAATTAAGATATTCGATGCTTTTAGTTCTACTCCCCTTTTCATTTTACATAAGTGAAAAACATTTCTACATATTTTGAATTAAGGCTTATTTGACATTTGTTGAATTTTTATTCACATATATTGATTTCCTTTTCACATAAGTGAAATTCTTTTCAACGTATTAAAATGAATAAATAATTTTATGTATGTGAAAATGAATTTCACAATTTTACATATGTTAATTTCTTTTTCAGATATGTAACGTAAAGTCATTTATTTTACATGTTATTTATTTTATATGTGTGAAAAAGAATTTCACATATGTGAAAACATATTTTGAACATATGTCGAATAAAGGTAGAAGTGATAAAACAGTCATCCACAGTTCGGTTTAGTCCCCCCCCCTCCCCCCACCCCCCAACACCGTCCCTTTTGGTATAATAATAAGGCAACTTAAACCGATTTTTGTTTTTAATGATATTAATGAAAAAATGCAGGAGGATGTATTTTACACAGACTTTTCCCTACCATTACACGAGATCTCTCATGTTCTATTATAGGATACATTTAAAACGCTTAGCATAGATGGAAATTGTTTAGCCTGGTGAAATATATTTAACCGATTGACAGCAGTGTGTTGTGGTAAATGGCCAAACAGTATAGTGGTGCCGCGTGACCTATAGGGTGCCACAAGGTTCCATGCTAGGACCTCTATTTTTATTATGTATCTTATTGCTTGTTGTTTGTCGGTGAATCAAAAAAACTTTAGAAGAAGAAAGACAGATACCGATTATTTTCTTCGGTATTAGGTTTTGCAGATAAAATCTTCTAAACTTAAAGAGTAGTAAACCAGTTTCTTTATTATTCAAAACCTTGGTTACAAGCATCCTTGCATATTTTACCAGAGTTCGGGCCCCTCGGCAAACGACATACATTAAGACACTTGAAAAGTGATCTACGCCTCTATAGAACAGGCGAAATGACAATAATTCACAGCGATATTAAAAGTACGAATGTATATTTTGTTTCACCAAACCATAAAAATATGTTTAATGATTTGCCTTGTCTCCTGTATATGTAACTACCCATAATTGGGTTCTCGTGACTTGTGTGGTTTAAAACAAAAATCAAATAAAACTAAAAATTCGCTTATTTGAAATTTCCAGTTCCCGAAATAGTTGTTTTTCAGAATGCCAGTTAAACGTCGTCCGCGTTAGGCAAAACTGCAATGTGAACAACTGCAATCTAAAAAACGATATGACAAACTGCAGTGTAAATAACATGAACAATTGCATGCAGTCTGAACGATATGAACAACTGCAGTCTGAACGACAATAACAACTGCTGTCTGAACGATACGAAAAATTGCAGTTTGAACGACTGAACTACAGTCTGAACAATATGAACAACTTCCGTCTGAACGATATGAACAAATGCGGTCTGAAACGATAAGTACAGCTGCAGTCTGAATGAAATGAACAACTGCAGTCTGAACGACATGAACAACTGCCATCAGAACGATATGAACAACTGCAGCCAGAACAATATGAACAACTGCAGTCTGAAACGGCATGAACAACTGCAGTCAAAATGATATGAACAACTATTGTCTGAATGACATGAACAACTGCAGTCTGAATGACATGAAAAACTGCAGTCTAAACGATATGAACAACAGAAGCCTGAAACGATATGAACAACTGCAGGATGATACGATATGAACAACTGCAGTCTGAAACGATATGATCAACTTCAGTCTGAACGACACGAACAACTGCAGACTGAAAACCCTAAACGGCATGAATGACTTGCTTTGCAGTGACCTTGTTTTGACAATCCAGGACATAACCAGCTCATCTTATCAGCGGGCTTTGAGCACAACCGTTGATCAGTGTACGTAGCTTTCTTTAGCGCTTTTTAAAATAAAATTAACCATGCACAATATTTCTAAAGACAATGTTTATTCTCTTTATAAAACTATTTTCAAGTATCGAAACAAATCTGGCAAACTGTTCGCTGCATTTCATTCTGATGGAGCAGTCATATATTATCGGATATAACAAAGTCAATATGTACAATTGACAACGCTGATCAAACTAATTATAATTTGTGCACTGACGGCTGCCCGTTAAGTAGACGGCAGACTAATCAGATGCCAAGCCTTTCCTTGTCACACGTACCTTGTAAAGTGACACTTGGGCGTGGCTCTCCGGCCATCTATGCACGTGTCAGATCCATGTGCCCTGTAGTATAATCCAACGACGAGACACGCAAGAAGCAACTCTATCCCATTTGGAGAGAGTAATCTTGGAATAATTTCCTATCGTCATTGGAAACACGACTCTTCTATTGTACTAATATGGAGTATTTTACGGACGCATTTCACCACTAGCAGAGCTGTACCGTGTCTGAGAGAGTTAAGCACTATGTATAGGGCTATTCCTCTGTATGATGGAGGAATTAGCCCTATTCATGTGCTAAGCGAGTTGGGCGTCATGCTTCGTTCGGCTGCTCCCGTCTACTGAGTGTTTGATTGATCGGTTGGTTGGGTTGTAGATTGATTGATTGAGTACCTTGTTTGGTGGTTGGGTGGTTGACTAGCTGACTAGTTGACCATAGGACTACGACGACTTAACATGTGTATAGCGACTTTACTCTGAAGGAGGTTATTCAGTTTTCAGCCCATATACGCTAACGTAACAATAACATAAGAATTAGTGTCGCTCCATTCCAATTGAAACAAAGTAGATAATGTAAACTCTATGAGCTTTTCGCTAATCCTGGTTTCTGAATTTTCGGAGAATAAATAGTACTGTATACTTTAACATTTGCAGCCTAGTGTACAGAGTCCATGTGACTAGGAATCATACTAAATCCAGTGAGAGGGACAGGCCTGCCAATCTTGACTCTGTTGGTTTAAAGCCGGAGTTTCCAAGTGTTTGTTTATTTTTTTTATATTTATCGTTGTACTTATGGGTATTTCACTTATATGACAATATGACCAGCAGTCGTATGTTGTAGAGTAGTGGAACTGTGAATGACAATTATTCAGATTTACGCAACTCTCAAAGCTTACTGACTCAAGGTTTTCCCAATCAGGCGAAAGCTTACATTTTATCTATACTCGACGCCATCAAAAGTTTGAATAAAATATTTTAATTTATTCAGAGAAATTGTCGGAAATCATTTCTTTTTATTTTGATTTTTTATAAATTTTATTCGGCTTCAGATATACATGAACAATATATATCAAGGAAGGCACAAACCGTTGACTAGCACCTATACTAGTTATACCCCCAGAACATGATATTTACAATGATTAAGACAATGGGTATTAATTAAACGAATATTGCACAAATTTAGTGTTTTAAGAATTTATATATAATTTTATAAAAATATTGTTTTTATAACACATATATTAACTTCATTTCCTTTCCCTTTTTAACATTCCGTTCTCGTCCCTCACATACGCACCGGTATATGTATATGCACACACACACATGCTATAATTAAATATAAACACACATACTCAAACAAACATTTGCACCAATGCATACTTATAAATATAATTATGCGAAAAGATTTGTATCAATGTGCTGAAATAGTAGAATGTATGAAAAGCTCAATCATTGTACAATTACTACATTTGCAGCAAGTAACCCAAGTAAAAATATTTTCTGTTAAACAAAAGGTTTCAAGTTCACACCTATATATATTTGACAGTTTTCTTTTAAAAGAATATAGATATTTTAAAATTTCTCATATCAGCTGAACATGTTGTGGCTTAGGCAATCGCGGTGGTGGGTTTTACGAGGTTTCCTCTCGGTTTTCCACCGTAATAAGGCTGTGTACAGTGTGAAGTGGACAATCCGTCGTCATATA
>JAVFBW010126845.1:0-22101 GCA_034783835.1 Mopalia ciliata
CTGTCCCCTCTTAGACTCTTCTCTTCAAACTATCTTAACAGTGTGGGCGTCAAGATCCATTCATGGATCTCTTGTTTTTTTACTTTATCGAAACAAATATGAACTTAGTCATAAGTAAAAGTGAATGCCGTTTACGTAATAGAACGATCATTTCTGTGTATCAGAAAGTGAAGATTAACAGTATTTTCGTTGTTTTGGGATAACACTTTCTTATCTTAAAATTCTAGTTCAGAAAATGTTTGCAGATTGAAACCCGACCGGAAATCGAACTCACCGCCCTCGGAGTTAGGCTAGGTTAGATTGTTTAAGTTAGATTTTCATTGAGATCAAACTATCTAATTTCAGGTCTGAGAAGATCGATGTATAGACTTGGTATGAAAACCGTTTAGATCTAATAGATAAAATGACAAGTCCAGTCACATGAATTGCCATGTTTTTCGTATTCGAAAAGTCAAACTTCTGCTCTCCCAGTCACGATTATTTACAGCGTCTAGATGGTCAGCAAACTGATAGAAACAGTACAAATAAACTGATCTGGTGTAAAAAGCCTTTGAGATAAGCAAAATCGCCACCTGGAAACCTTTTATTTGGTTAAATATGCAATAGGCAAAATATGACATGAAAACTCACATCATTTGTCATATTCAACCATATAAGACCATACAAGAGCACCAAAAGTCCAAACAACTCGACATTAATATGTATTTGGAAACTTGTCTCTTAAGAGTTTATCTAAAACATAAGATGATTTGTCGAGTTTAATTAACTAACATGTGCCAGTGTGATTTATTTTTGTCCACCACTACTATAGTAGGGGGGGGGGGGAGAAATGCTACTCGGTGTCCGTCCTTCTGTCCGTCCGTCACAAAAGTTTGTGAACACGCTAGCTTGAAAACAAATTCACCGATTAACTTCAAACTTGGAATGTAGCTTCTTCCTTTTAAGACGTCGGATGTTATTGCATTTCACCAAATTCCGATAAACTCAATGGCTGTTATTACATAATTTTAACGTATTCATGTCTGTAGGTGCCGTGAACATGATAAGTAGAGAATAAATTCACCCATTAACTTCAAACTTGGAATGTAGCTTCTTCCTTTTAAGACGTCGGATGGTATTGCATTTCACAAAATTCCGCGAAACCAAATGGCCGTTATTACATAATTGAGCATATTCATGTGTGAGATGTTGTGAACACGATTTTGTGAATTCAGGGATTAATTTGAAACTTGGTATTGAAAACACCAAATTCTGTAAACAAAATGGCCACTATTACATAATTTTAGAATATTCGTGCTTGTATGTGGGTCAAATGTCACTTCGTTCTATAAAACAAGTAAAAGTACATACTGTATATGTTGTGAACACTATTACTCTGTAACTAATTCACGAATTAACTAGGAACTTGAAATATATGTAGTCATTGCATATTTTTTTTTAATATATTTCAAACTTGGAAAATAGTTTCCTCCAGTTAAGAAGCCTATGGGATTATATTTCATTTAATTCCGCAATCCAAAAGGGCCGTCACTCAAATTCAGATATTTACTTCAAACTTGGTTATTTCTGTCAATACCATAGATGTACTGTATTTCACTAGGTATCGCAACAAATATTGCCAACTTTGCATATGTCATCAAAATGGTGATACAAAATTGTTTTATGAAAGAAAAAAATAATAGTTCTCAAAAAAACCTCTAGTGGTGGACCTGCTAGCTATACTCAGCTTGTTAGAAATATTGTTTTTATACATGTATTGCGAAAAAAAAGCTTCTCAGACGAACAACATCGCCACATATATCGAGCTCAAAATTGGATATTTTCCAAAATATATAATAAGCAAATAAAAAGAGTTTAAAAAATGATATAAAAACTCGTTGTTAACCATATTAGTTATATATCGACCAGAACGCGCATGTAACTGACTAGAGCTCGAGAGCATCCGAGGCCCAGCCGGCGCCTGAACCCTCGCTCCATTGTGCTGGAATAGTGTACCCCCCTCCCCCTTTTCTTTGGATTGTCTGAATTTAACAAACCCACTGAAGACTAGGATAGGATATTACCACAATGAAATGGCATGGACAGAAAACGAATCCTTTGCATAGACAATGGATTATTTCCTAATAACCCCCCCCCCCCTACTCCCGCAATTGACAGAGGAGTGAGGGCGACTTATGACCACAAGGGAGATTAGGACTCCCCGAAGGGGGATTAGCCTATCTTAGCGGTGATCCGTTAATCGGGGTGAGCGGATTATCGTCAGTGAACATGTTTCACTTTAACACCAATCTTTGGATTGTCTTAATTTAAAAAACCCACTGAAGACTAGGATAGGATATTACCACAATGTAATGGCATGGACAGAAAACGAATCCTTGGCATAGACATAATGGATTATTTCGTAATAACCCCCCCCCCCCCCCTACTCCCGCAATTGACAGAGGAGTGGGGGCGACTTATGACCACAAGGGAGATTAGGACTCCCCGAAGGGGGATTAGCCTATCTCAGCGGTGATCCGTTAATCGGGGTGAGCGGATTATCATCAGTGAACACTTTTCATTTTGACATAATCAATTAAATACATGTCTGTTGAATAAAACATTCTAACATGAACACTTTTCATAACCAACTGAACGCTTTTCTGTCAACTGTCAACTCCAAACTCTCGAATTACAGTTACAACTGATAAATGTCCACTCAGACTAGATCTATATATAAGGTAACTTTTCCCAAAACATTGTCATTCTTGTCCCGTTATCTAAATCGATGATGTTTTCCTGGAAGCCATGGTGGAATCACCTGACAGTGCATTTTCATTTTAAGACTACATCGTGGAAACTTGGTTTGAGGGTGCATTTCCACCGATTATCTCGAGCCATCACAATACAGATGGTCAGAGAACGACAAATCCCCTCGAAGGCTGGCACAACAAATTAAAGCGTATGTCAAACAAGTCACATCCGAACATTTAGGAATACATAGATACAATAAAATCTTAACAAGCAGGGTTAAAATGCTACAATTGCAGGGCAGGGCAGAGCCACCTAATAAGAACAGAAAATATGGGAGAGTGGAACATCAGCTCGTCGACATGAAACAAAGACTTGATGCGGGAGAATACTCCCTTATGAACTTTGAAGATATATGTTTTAATTTGCTTACTTAAATATTCGTTTAAATATTCGCCTTCCCACTTCCCCGTCATTCGGAAAGTCTGGGAACCCCCATGGAACTGTTGCTGGGTAGGGTCCGTAAAACATCTCTTGTACTCACAGGCTACATGTGACTGTGGTGATCGAGGTGGGTGTCGGTCTTGTAATTGGACTTCAACGGGGGCTCTCTCTGAGGATGTCTCTGAGGGAGTAGCTCCCTTGGCGGCTCGCCCCGCAGAAGTTCCCATGGCGTGCCCACAGCGTGCCTAGGTGGTGTGTTGTTTTTGGGGGCGTGTGAGCTCACTCTTACGGGCTCTCTGCTTCTTACCACTGGGGATCCCACTGGGGATGATGCCTCGATCGGGCTGGTGAGGTCCTGAATGGAGGGGAACGAGGAGGAGTCAGGACTGACGGCTGTGGCGTGGTGGTGTCTGCCAGACTAATCAGGTGAAACAGGGATGCTCGGGGTTCCACCATGTTATGTTGGGGATCCAATCTCTCGGGATATTCATTGCTTTGAACGCCGGGCCAATAACTCACGTACTTGGGCCGCGCCGTGCTATCGATCGTGGGGTTCGTCTTAATGCGTTGTAACAAAGCGTGTTTTTTTTACGAAGAAGGACACCATCGAACACCGCTTGGGTTTAATCCCACGTCCGTGTCGCTGTTGATGGTGGCTGTGTTGGTGGACGGATAGATCGTAACGTTGCCCATGGAGTTCATGCCAGTGAGGGTGTCTATACCGTCATCCCACGGAGTCGCTTTTGAAAGGTTAAAAAACGCTGGAACATCTGATGGTACTGTTGAATTTCTCCGTGTCTGAGAGAATCGTCGTAATATCGCTTCCACCTCTTGATAGAGTGTGCGCAACGCCTGGACGGGTTGGTTCAAATGGTACTGCAGTGGGTGTAGTGCGTGGTGTGTTTTGGGGGTGGTAGTAGCAGGGCGTTGCAACGCGTCCAATAACCGAGGTTCCCCAACGACATCCTTTTCATCGACGTCATCCTCCTGGGTGTCTGGGTGAAAACGCACCACGTTGAAAAACGGCTCGTTTCCGTTTGAGATTGCTTTTGTTCGCCAAAAGTCGGAGCTGTGGTTTGTACTGTTGTAATCGGTCTTTCTGACGTTGTGTCAGAGGGACGTACGTTCCCCTGTAATGGTTTTAAGCACACTCCCACAAACACGTCAACACACGGTTATCACTTCCCCGGATAAGGGCACAGGCAACGTCAGATGGAGCTGTTGCAAAGACCTGTACAGTCGGTAACTGTTTCTTCACTCGAGCAGACATGCTGTCCATCCATCCATCCACCAGGTGGGGGTATTAAAGACTGAGCATCACGGGGGGCCGTTGTCGGGTTTTATACCTTCAGCATGTACACGACCTGGATGTCACCTGGGACGACGTCTGTGCGTAAACGGAGATTATCGGGCGTGGTTTGCGTCAAGTCGATCAGTAAATACTCGTGGGCTCCCGTGTCGCGTCCTCAAAACTGTCTCGCACAAAGGTCGTATTCCCAGGTACGTCTGTTTGGCGATGTGGTTGATTTGTGAGGCATCCCTGGGATTTTTAAACAGCACTAAATACTGCTCGTTTAAGCTTACCGTGTGGTGGTCTTTTCCCCTTGTGAAACAAGTTTATAATCAGGTATACGACACTCACGCTCCGATGATGACTTCCCTTGGTATAGAACGCCGTCACACACTCGTCGGCCTCTGCTATGAGATCGTCGATCTCCACGACCGTCTTGATGCTGGCGTTAAAGAGCGCTCCATCGGAAAAGCCTTCGTGAAAGTCCACCCAGGGCATCGCGTCGTACAGTGGCCGACATTCCCCGTAACACCACACGATCCGGTCCGGGGCGGGGTGAATCAGCCTGCCCGCGTGTTGGATTAAAACTCAGGTACGGGACGACTTGCCACTCCCCGTCGTGCCAGTGAAGGCTGTAATGTTGAAAACGTGTACCAATGCCAGAGTGGTGGGGTGATGGTGGGGTGTTCGTGGTGGTCTCTAGAGGTCGAAGGGGTGGAGCACGGTGAGGTGAAAGCGCTTAATAAAGAAGGCTGTGTGTGTTCACTGTAGTGGGGGACCGCACACGTGACCAAGAAGGTTTTGTGGGGGTAGTGTTGTTGTTGTAGCACGACATGACAAAAAAATGTGGTGTTAGAGTTTGCATGACAGAAATACCTTTTTGAGAGGAGTGGGTTGGCCCTTAGAATGGCCTTTGGAAATGGGGTCCTAAGAAGAACAGTTGGCCATTGAGGTAGTTTAAAAGTACACCAAATCATGGCAGGGTTGAAATATAATATCGGCTAACGCCGTTAGGCAGACTCGGCATTCCGGGGTTGCACCTATAGGTCGTTGACCTACCGCACAGGCTGTGAGGTGGACGACTTGTGGCTGGTACACCTTGCCATCGCTAGTGGACTGTTGTCTCAGGGTATGGCGCATCACATGGTGTGCTCTCAATCTTCTGATGCGGGCGCTAAACCATCCCCACCAAGGTCCCCATAGTGATTGTAAAGGCGTTGTAATCTCCTCGTACATCTTGGGACTGTACATAAGTCTTCATCGCAATGATTGGGATGGCGTGACTGCGGTGGTTCCTCAGGCTGTTCCTCATATGGTTCATCAGGCGTATTCATGATCATCTGTGTAGAGAGCAGGCAGGCAGACAGGCAGGCAGGCAGGCAGGGAGGTGAGTTGGTGAGAATGATTGAGTGTGGCTTGGCCGTCTCCTTATATACGTAGAGCGCGGCCGTCGGCGAAAGCACTTGGATTGAACGAGTCAGCGATGGAAAACAAATCTGAAGTGTGCTTCCTTGTGTTAGACTTCGAGCGCTGGTCGGGTTTGGGTGGGGTCGACGGTTGAGGTGAAGATGGAATTTAGACAAAGCAAAGAAGCTCTTTCACGTCATTTATAAAGCGATCGAACAGTCACATTTAACTAGCGAACGAGTTTGACTGTCTACAGTCCTGTGAGTGGTGTTGAACGTGGCTGTGTTTCATCGACATGATCCATAAAACAGTGACGTGAAACTCTATCCTGGTCTGGACATTCTTCCTTAGGTGTGTGGTCATCGTTTGATCATCGTTGTTTAACTGTTTGATCCTCATCCAAGCCGTGTGAGTGATGGATAGCGCGGCTTCATGACACAGCGACATTGAACAGACAAAACAAAGATGGCGAAGACAGTAGCAGGCGAAAGTGAGGGCATGGTGTCATCAGTCCGACGACAGTACGTCTTAGTGGTCGGCCTAGTGTCTCCAGACCGTCTTCGATTGCGTCAGCTGTGTACTCAATCACCTGAGTGTTTGTACTGCGTCCCCAGGCTGTGGTTGACACTGGTTTAAACTGGTTTAAACTGGTTTGAGCCGGGTTTTATATCGAAAGTGCTAGAACCACGGCTATAAAAGGAGGTCCTTGGCTGGTTATGTTTTCAGTCCAGACTTGACGACCTCGCTGTTGAGCTGTCTAGCTACGACTACGCACCACCCTACCACTCTACCACCCTGCCTACCTATCGACCTACTGACTTATCCACGATGTTCTCTTGCGAGACTTGTGCGGTTGTATTTCAGCGGAGAAGTAACCTATTGCGCCATCGAAGAGAGCAGCACCCATATCAGACTAAAGAAATAGAAGGCGATGAAGACCGAGCTGGAGCAATCCGAAGCGGAACGAGTCAGCCACGTCGTTTTGTCTGCCATGATTGTTGTTGGGTGTTTACCCGGTGTTCGCATTTAAAACGACATCGAATTCTGATCCACAGCACTACTCAGGGAGATACTCAGGGGTATACCCAGGGGGATATCTTGAGGGGTGGTCAGAGGGCTACTAAGCGGCGTCGTGTTTTCCTACAAGAGGGTGGAAACATGGTGGCCGCGGAGCCCTATTTAGCGGCCCACAACCCTAGTCAACCCCCTAAACCTGCAACGCGTGAGCCACACCCAACGTATGAAGAGGTGGTGGAGGTACCACCCCAACCTTTTGAAGACCCAGACCAACCCTTACAGCGCACGACTGCCCCTCCAGAGTTGTTATCCCCATTACCCTCGGTGTCTGTGGATAACGCAGCTGCATCCCTCGTGGCGGATGGGCGAGAACCACCCTTTGACGTGCTACCCGATGCCCTGGACATCGCCACCCTGTACCGTCAGAACTGGTTCACCATACGACAGCACTTTCATCGTGGGGGTCCTATCCAGGACCGTTGCAACTTCCGTCTCCACGGTGAGTGGAGCCTGGATCGCTGTCTACGAGCCATTTACAACGACCAGACGACCGCCTTTAAAGTCAACTTTGCCTACGGCCTGATCCTGCGGCATCGTGAGACCCACCAGGTGAGGTATTACTACTCTAGCCTCAACAACGCCCGGGTCTTACCAACCCCCCATTTGATACAGAATGAGGCGACCTTCACAGCGCTTTTAGAAGAGAACAATGCCTATAAGACGCACGATGCGATGACCTGGGGTTGTCTACAACGCCCGGAAACGAAGTGGTTTGTAGAGCATGTCACCAACGTCGTGTTCTACGTCAACAAATTACCTGAACTGATGATCGGGGCGCTGAGTACGATGAGTTTTCCAGACTATCTGCTGGCTAACAGAGGCCTGATCACCCTTGTCAGTCGGTCAAACGGTCCCTAAACAGACAACCTGTGTTTCTTTTGATGTCTGGCCATCCACCTAGACGGAGCCCCACCAGTTAACTGCTACACCCAAGCACAGCGCTACTTCAAGAGTTACTTGGCGGCTGTTGAGATGGAGGCTAAACACTTTCGTGAAGTACTCCTCAGTCGCCTTGACCGTGCGGAGCTGTTATTCCACGTCAACATCGCCGTCTACGACCTAAAACTCGAAGAGGAGGTTCCACCCGCCCTGATCCCGGGTCTCCCTAAACCGAAACCCCTCCCCTGCAACTACCTGGCGCCTAATTTCAGCTACGACAAATGGGTGAAAGCCTACGACTGCAATCTGCTCAAGGAGACCTTTTGTTACACCTACGTGGATAGTCTAGCACGCTTAAAAGAGACCTGTCTTCCCCCCAGAAAGGCGTTCAACAACACGCTGAAAAACATGACACTCTCCAACGAGGCGTACTCGGCCCTACAAGAAGTGTGGGATCGGGAAGGTATGACGACTCTCAACGGCTTCCTCGTGCGGTATAACAATCTCGACATGGAGCCTTTCGTGGAGGCTGCGGAGAAAATGGCCACCTTCTATCGGCATATAGGGGTGGATGTCTTCAAACAGTGTATCAGCATTCCCGGTTTCAGGATCTGTCTGATTTTTTCTCATTGGTAGCGGCTCGAGATGCGGACATGTACACGTGTTGGTTACCCACAAAGACCGAGGGGGTCTTCACACTACGTCGATCCGCCACCCACATGGCTGACGATTGGTTAGACTGGCAAGCCCAGTTTCTCGACACCCCCATACGTCATCAAGGGAACCATACAGAGAAGCGGGTCGGGGATCGCCGATTACCCGTGGATGGCTTTGCCCTGGTGAAGGGTCAACCGACCGTGTTTCAATTTAAAGGTTGTTACTGGCATGGTCACGCGTGTGCGTTGACGCGTGGTCATTACAACACCAGACGGGGGAAAACAGCCGAAGACCTACGAGCGGAGGTGCTGGACAACGAAGCCTACATCCGATCCTTGGGCTACGCTTATATCGATGTGTGGGAATGTCAGTTTCACGCTGAACGTCAACGTGTCCCGGCTTTGGCATCGTGTTTGAAGACTCTCAGTCACCCTCTCCCCGGCTATAAGACCCGAACCCAGCCACAGCTTTTAGACGCGGTCCATACCCAGGATCTGTTTGGTTTTGTGGAGTGTGACCTACACGTCCCCGATCACCTGAAACCCAAGTTCTCTGAGTGTCCACCCATCTTTAAAAACACCACGGTCTCTCGATAGGACATCGGACCCTACATGAAGGCGTATGCAGAGGCGGATGGTATTTTAACTACCCACAGATGTATATTAATCGGAAGTATGTGGGGAAAGAAGATTCTCTTGGGACACCGCTTCTTCGCTGGTACCTGAACCACGGTCTCGTCGTCACCAATGTCTACCAGGTGATGCAGTACCGCCCCAGCACGTGTTTTAAACTGTTTGCTGACCATGTGACACAAGCCTGTCGAGAAGGGGATACCGACCTCTCTAAAAAAAACTCATTGGTGAAACGATGAAGCTGTTAGGGAACTCCGCGTACGGGAAAACCATTACCAACCTCGACACCCACACCGATGTCCATATCTAAAACCAGACGTCCACATTTTTGTTGTTGTCATGTCATGCTACAACAACAACACGACCCCCACTACAGTTAACCCACAACGCCTTCTTTATCAGTAGTGGGGTGCGGCACCCCACTACAGATAACGCACAAAGCCTTCTTTGTCAGTAGTGGGGTGCGGCACCTCACTACAGTTAACGCACAACGCCTTCTTTATCAGTAGTGGGGTGCAGCACCCCACTACAGGTAACGCACAAAGCCTTCTTTATCAGTAGTGGGGTGTGGCACCCCACTACATATAACGCACAAAGCCTTCTTTATCAGTAGTGCGGTGCCGATCGGCACCCCACTACATATAACGCACAAAAAAATTACTACTTCATAAAGAACAAACCTTCCTTATTCTGTAATAGCAAATACGATCTCTGCTGCTCCGACTATACTACTCATTTATTCAAAAGTCTAATCTCCCGGTCCTACCACATGGAAGCTCGCATACGAAATTAAGATGGGAAAAATAAATTAATCCCAATAGAATTTATTCCGGGTTTGTGACCCAGTATTGGTACGCAAAATCGGCCCTCTATTGGACCATAATTGGGACGACACGGGCACAATACTGCATCGCCAGTTCAGTCATGCCAATGATGGCCCAGTTTTTGCATATTGCGGCTGAATGCTGGGTTACTTGCTACACAATGTACTAGGCCAATTAAGCACCAGTGTGCACGCCATACAGGCGCAAAATCGGCGCATCTGAAATGACGTTATCGGAACAGGATTGGCCCTGCACCACCATGTTTGCTTGGATATAGCGCTCAGGTGACGTCAATGGAAAGTCAATATCTGTTGTACCCACCATTAACCTGTAACACAGCAAGGACCCGTCTCGGCATAGACATGACCAATCGACGAATACGGCTGCGAATTCTGCTCCATTCTTGTTCAAGAGCCTGCTGTAGTTCTTGCTGATTTTGCGGCGCTATATACATCATACATCAACCGCGCACACGTCTTATCAAATCATCCCACAAATGTTCTATTGGGTTCAAATCTGGTTATTTGAGCGGTCAGGGCAACACTGTTTAATACGTTCTGGTTATTTATAAACTTGTCGTGCTACACAACTTCTCTACGGCGGTCCATTATGGGCAGCATGTGTGGTGTCAAAAACTCATCTCTGTATCGAGCGGCGTTCAGGTTGCCAGAGATGTGCCCCAGTTGAGTTTTTCGGGCGCAGAATATGGCACCCCACATCATCACAATTCGTCCACCGAAATTGTCGACCTCAAGGACGCAGTTCCTTGCGAACCTCTCATTCTGGCGTATGTAGACACGTGTACGACCATCTCTTCTGGAGATCATCCATGGATTCATCGCTAAACTAGACTCGACTCCAGTTTCGCAGGTTCCAGTCCCTATCTGTTGCACCATCGGACCCTTGCACGTCGTTGCTGTTGTCTCAGTACTATGCGCCAAAGTAAGGACGTTCCGGATCACGGCGATCTGATCGCTAGTGAATTGGCCAGAGAAAGTTATCGGCCGACTTGAGCGCACATACGTGGCGATTGACCCAGCGATCCGGCGTATTTTTTACCTTAAAAAAGCAACATCAGTCACGTGATTTGTCCAATATGGTAAGATTAAAAAGGAAATATATTTACTCATCAAAAAAGATTAAGACGTAGAATCCAACGGGAGAATAGGCCTAGCAGTATTTGGAAATGATTTCGCCCAGATGTCATTCCTGGAAGTTGCCATTTTGTGTGTCATGTGTGGAAAATTCTAACTTGGATTGGCTTTACATCATTGATTCGCGCGATTGTAGTCGCTTGCACGAACACACGGGCGATCAATCGCTAGCGATTAAAAATCGACCGATAATATCAAACATATTTGATTCGAGTGACTGGTCGGTCGACCAGCTTCGGCGAACATAATTGCCGTCGCAGGCCTGAACACACGTGGTACAATCGCCGAGATCGGGCGATTATACCCGATTATAATCGCCCGTGTGTCCTTATGTATTAAACTGGAAACGATTCGACTTAACATGTCACGACAAATCGATTTTGAAAACTTTTGCATGGGACTATTGAACCCGTTTCTGAAAACATTACTATGTTATTAAAATAAACTGTTTGCTTTGCAAAGTGGTAGATTGAGATATGATATAATTAAGAGTACTAAACTAATCGCACATACAGATCAAGAATCGATGTCAGTTATGTTTAGGCTAAAGCTGATTGATGGCTACAAGACTAATAGTTGACCCTTATTTATGGCAGGTAAACAATCAATTTAGCGAATAACACGACACGTGCAGTTCTTGAAATATGAACTGCATGGTAAGATAGCAGAGGCGATCAATCCCTATAAGCCTAAATGACCCAATTTGTTCCAGAATATAGGTGTTGTCAATTTTACAGCTATATACCAAACAAACAATCTCCTTCGGATTATTGGACTACTGGAGTAAAGAGTTGCTTCATCGATGAGCTTTTAGTCAGCCTTGACACCGTCACAACGGTCTACAAAATGTCATCGCACGGAAAGTTGATACCTATGTCCACAGTGACGTCCTTTTATGAACTATCTGCACCTTTAATAACCGGAAAGATTGAGTTATTTAGTAAACATGAAGGCCGAATTGTTCTTGTCGTCAACACAGCATCTGCGGACCAGAACGCGACGAAAGAACTAAACAAGGTTTGATCTTATATATTTTCATAACTTTTATCTTGAACCAATATAAGACTGGGACTTATATTAGTCCCAGCTTTGATTCATTCGGATGAAGATCTAGATTGCATAGATGATATAGGTACCATGCGTCGGTGTTCTGTAACGAGTTTATTCTTCGGTTTATACGAGATTTTCTTATTAATTTAAGTGTCATATGCATTAGGTATGGTGATTTCTGCCAGTGCACCGAAAAAGAAAATGAAGCGATTATTTTCTTAGATCGAAATATTTTCTTCTGTGTACGGTACAGGCTATTTGGTGTTCGCCCACTGAAATTTGTTTTTTCTCTAAAATTCATAGCGAATAGCGACAGCGGCGTGACGCCACATGCCTCGACGCCATATGTGTCATCGACGCCACCGACGCTGTCGTGACGCAACAGTGCGTCACACAACGCTACAATACCGTCGTAACGCCACACGACTCCACAGAACGCCGTACGACGCCGCAATACTGCATAGAGCGCCGCAAAATGCCGTATACGCCATCGACGCCGTACTGTTGCGATCAGGGACGAATTTACCCAGAGTTCCCCACAATTAAAAAGACTCGAGTCTGAAATGTGATGTAAGCTATTCTTGCTAGTCTACAATGCCGTTGACATTATTATACGGCCATTGAATACCTTTATAGACTTCTGCTTGTACACAATGTAAGCGCCAAGATTCCTAAACAAGCAGATGACACTTGTCATGCACTCCGGTGACCCCTCACGACGCCATAACGTACAACCTCTGACGTCACGTAGAGGGTGCCGCTACCATCCGCTCCCTAGTGCTCAATAACGCATAGTCCTTACTTATCATGCACTAAAGTGCTAACCCCCCGAACCTTAGTACTGAATAACGTACATTTCTTCTTTGTATGTAATAAAATATTACTACATAATTAATAGAGTGGGGTCAAAACAACCCCACTCTACTATGCATTTAGTAAACAATTGGTACTTGATAACGTATAACCCTTCCTTATTATATTAAACAGCAAATGATATCCGAGCTGGCCAAGGACTAATAGCCTTTCGAGCAACTGACCTCTGACCGAGAACAAACTATGATGTAAGATTTTATTATGGTGTCAAACCGATGTCTCGACGCCATGTACTTTTGGAACAGGACGTCCCAATAAATCCACTAATCAGGGTTCCGAGACGTCCCGTGTGCACACGTATAGCCATGTAGGCTACATTTTCTCCTTACATTCCAATGAGTGAAGATCTGTACAAAACAATCACGCCAAAAGGAACAAAAACACACTTGGAGTTTGAGAATAAAGATACTACAAGTCAACTTCAGTTATAATGCGTGAATATAGACTTGCGTTGGATTCGTGGTTTTGTTAAATGGTCTCAGTTGTCGTAATGTTTAAGTACTCTTGTTATATAACCGATATTTGGGTGATCATTCATTCATGATACAATTATAAATGACAACAGTATTATAGTACGCGTATTGGTGGGTGGGTTTCCTTACCAAGCCTGTACAGGCCACATTCCAGATATTGTTTTGAGGTCTTATGTAGTATGGTTGGCGTATAAACTAACCTAGTTTCTACAGCCAGTATCAAATAACACGACATATGCTGTCGTGTTATGAATTACTGAGTCCTCTCATTAAAGACCAAGGACACATTATCTATTCCTGTCTAAAACAATAAACTCATTATCTTCTCTATATAAAGCGGTCGAATTTACATTATAGGCCTATCTGATTTACAAGTTCAAGTTAGTTACAGCATGCAAATAAATGTGGCTTTCTTATTCCTAAATGTTGTGCATTGGTGTAAGGTCAGCTGTGAAGACAATTCACAATTTCATAATCTATTTCTATTGGTACCAATTCTCCACTGTACAACAGAATATGGACAAAGCTCCAATTTGAGTGCTAGCTATATTCACAGGTGCTCGGAACCGTACAGATCCTATGTAAACCAGGATAGAAAATAATCTTCTTTACTCTACGGTTCCGAGCCCCTGTGCATGGCTCTGTTCGCATACTCAAAATGAAAAGAAGCTATGTACGGAATCTTATAGGTGCTGAAATATGCTTGGTTTGGTTTTTACTCCATTGTTATTTATTTGAATTTACTTTTAGCTGAACGAATGGGCCTCCGCATACGAAAAGAACGGATTAAGTGTATTTGCCTTCCCGTGTGACCAGTTTGGATCCAAAGAGCCTTTTGATAACGACGAAATTCCACTGGTATTAGAGCACATTAGACCCGGTGGAAGGTTTTCTCCCACCTTTAAACTTTTCTCAAAGTGTGACGTCAATGGATCACGTGCCAGTCCAGTTTTCGAGTACTTGAAAATGAAGATTCCCTTCCCTTTAGATGACGACACGACTCTCGCGCGGAGCTTCACGTCGATTCGTTGGAGTCCTGTCTCAAGACAAGATGTCGGGTGGAACTTCGAGAAGTTTATTGTGAATTTTGATGGTCAGCCAGTAAAACGTTTCAGCCATCACTGCACCCTAGACCGTATTGGAAAAGATTTGGAATTCCAGTTAAAGAAAATTCCACGATCTGTCAGAGAACAGTTCGGAATAACGCAACTTCAAAATGTCACTATTGCAGTATAGGCCTAAGGCTGGTAAAATTAAAATTATATGTATAATTATACCCCAATATTTTGTGTTTCTCTAACAAAACAGGACAATACACAAAGGACTGAATTGCTAACTGAAACAATGTTGGATTGATTCCGCGGTAAACGGGTTCACTCATACCAATGGTGAAGAAACAGTTGTTTGACGTGGCCTATTGACAAAACTTTACACATATGCCTTGGATACTATTTATGTCATCAGGTAACGCACTCACAATAGCAGAAATCTGTCAAGAAAATATTATTTTTCTTTCAAATATAATATAATTCTTATTGTATAAAGAACAATGTCGTCAAAATGTTTCAAAGGTGAATAACTAACCCCAGAATTTATATGTAAAGCATTATGTCATGGTTAAAAGTCAATAAATTTCAAAGGGAGATTATTTTGAGTATCTCTCCTCTCAGATACGCGGAACATGGACATAGTTGCCGATGTGTATTGTATATATAGTTTTGGGGGAGATTTGTTAATTGTCTTTACACTTTGAAGCTATTTTAAGTGTAAAATATAATGCAATTATAACAGGATTGCTTATATGTTTCTAACAATAATTACTTTAGTTTATGCTGTTTTATTAAACATAGAGACAAATATTTCCGCCATGTAAATGAATGGCGACGTGGCCTCCATCAAGATAATAATCTAATATGTATATGAGGCCGCGGCCGTTAATTGGTTGGCCGAAAGACAACTTACAGTGGCGTATACAGGATTTTGTTTTTAAAAAAATGTAAAAAGGGGATGGGGGGGGGGGGAGGGGGGGCGACTTTCATAGCAAAATATACGAGGGTCCAGGGGCCGACTTGGCCACATGCAGAAGCTCCGAAATCCAGGTAGCCCGTAAGTTAATATTGACAATTAATTTTTTTCTGTCATTCTGATCAATCGGTTATGATCGATCTAAATTCGTGTTGTTTAAGATGCGGAGACAAAAGCCACAGGTCTAATCCATTTTTTTAGTCAAAAAGTCTAAGTTATTGTTACTATACAAGACTTTCTAAAAGAAAAAGTCGAAATTTCCAAAATCATCTATAAACGATTTAAGTAACTGGACAGAGCTCGAATAAACACAAAGATAATTGGGAACTGCTCTCTTTTAAAACTGTAATTCCTAACCTGTGGGGCGTAACCATCTGAGAACGTCCAAGTGTGTGCTGCCTGAACCCAGAACACACACATTAAGTTTCCTATTGTTGTATTGCTAAGGGTGTAAGCTCTAAAAAGATTCAAAAAAAAAAAAAGAAGAATATTATGTCAATGCGTTATGTATTTCAACGAACTTTTAACGTCTTGTATAATAAGTGAATCAAGTCCAACGTTCTGTTTCTGTAAATTGAAACAAACTATGAATTCTATTGCCTTTGTTTGAATGAGTCAAACGTAAAGTAGTTCATTGCTTTTCCAGACAGCGGAAATTTGCAAGTATACAAGTTTAATCCAATAAAATAAGACAAAAACAACTATCTGGGTGTTTGTTTGGCTTTTAACGTCGTATTCAAATGGTATTTCTCTTGTATGGCGACGGATTGTTCATTGCACACTGGACATAGCCTTATTACGATGGAAAACCGGGAGAAAACCTCGTAAAAACCACCCCCGCGATTGCAGGAGCCACAACATGTGACTCGCTCATATACCTGTTGGTCGACAGGCGGACTCGAACCCGTGAACGGTAAATCGAAGCATGTTCAGTTCAAGAAGCACAATCGCTACCACTAAGCCACGACCGCTGGCCCAGCTCACTCTGGGCTATTTCGAACCAATTAGAAGAAAAGTACAAATATTCTTAGAGGCGATATGATCGAGAACCAATAAACGGGATCAACCAACGATATCAAAGCTGTTCTCTCTGAGGTCAGCGATATCGCTGTACTGAATCCTATAATAGTATTTTGTTATATGGACGGACTTGTAGTTGATTTGTTTTGAAAACTAACGAACTAACTTCTATCTTTATTATACATACGATGAATTCTTTTCACATATGTACAATTCTTTTTTTTACATATTCTAAATTCTTTTTCATATATTTGGAAAATACTTTCCACATATGTGAAAAAGAATTTAGAATATGTTAAAATAATTCAACATATGTGAAAAGCAATTTAACATATGTGAAAAAGAATTTCATATATGTGAAAATGATTTTCCCTTGTTTGAAAAAGAATTTCACATATGTAAAATAAATATTTATTTTACATATGTTGAAAATCATGTCATTTTTGTTGAAAATAATTCAACTTACGTGAAAAAAAATTCAACATATGTAAAAGGAATTTCACATATGTGAAAAAGAATTATACTGTAGTCAAATAAAAGCATAACTAATTCGAAATGTGTATACAGGTAGAAGTGATAAAACGGCTTGCCATAGTTATTTAGATTCCGGAATCTCTCAGAGTGAGGAAAGGCAAAGCAGCAATCAAGCCCGATTTTAAAAGCATTTTGTTCTTTTTTTCTTTCTACATTCCGTCCTTTTTTTTCTGTCCTCTTTTTTTTCTTGAGGCCCGTTAGAGATAGGGAAAGGGGCCGCAAGCCCCTTGTTCTGACCTTGTCGATGACCATTCAAAGTCAGTGTGGAGATTTGGGCTAGAAACAGCTAATGGAAGCAGCTATGGGAGCTGTGTCACTATCCTATCAGAGGGGTAGTGAACGTCCGCTATCTAGACTCCAGCTGACAACCTTCTATTTTTGTAGAAGGCCGGGTGGCTGAGCGGTCTAGGAGGCCGGCATTTACTGCTGGCGATACGGTGCCTAACTCTGAAGGTCGTGGGTTCGATTCCCGGACGGGTTTCAACCTGCAAAATTTTCTGAACTAGTATCTGTTCAAACTAAGAAAGTGTTATCCCAAAATAACGAAAATACAGGTAATGAAATAGTTTAATTGAATATTTAATGGTAAACCCTGTTTTGTCAATCCTCGTGAAACGGGGGTGCTTTTATCAGTGCTTATACCTAAAGTATTTTTTTATATCCGGTGAATCATGAGAGTATGTTAGAGCTCGATTTCTAGTTATACTTATAAATCCATTGATTGATAGATGTGTGCCTTTGCAGGGGAGACCACTCCCATTGGCACATTATGCCAACTAGCTCTTGTCTGTCATCGTGCTAATAAAATAGAATGATCAAGGTTTTTGTGGCTGGTCATAAAATATTGAAGTATCTGAGTAAGCGTTCACCATTGGCACATTTAGCCAATGTCCGATAGAAATTTTTTTTGATCACGCATTAATCCTATTTTAATTGCTTGGTCTAATTCGTATTTTCATCACTTTCAAAAGAAACAACATATTATTTTCTCTCTGAGTTTATTGAATATACTGAATATAAACGCTTACTTTATTTTGTTTCTTTGTATTATGATGGATTGTTCTTTTCTCATTCGGCCCTATTGATATACGACGCAAAATCGGAAGGAAATAACGTTAAAAGAAAAAACACCCCGCCATTACCGGGTTACCCTCGTGTCTCCCTAATGTATCTGAAGTCGATATAAAAAAAGTTGATCATGTGAGCGGTTCATCGACCTCGAAGTCGTCGATATATTATAACCATGCAATGACCCACCGCCGCAAGCTCCGCTAAATTGAAAAACATCTTTAGATCGTAACCATCGTGTGAGTGAACAGCTGGTCTTATAAAGCGATTAAAAATGAATATATTTTTAAGGTTGTGCTGTGTCGCAAAATTGTGTATGACATTTATGATATGGTTCCTTTTTATTATATGACATATGTTTGTTTGTTTGTCTGTCTGTTTGTACTCAATATGTTTTATTTATATGACGACGGATTGTCCATTTTACACAGATCATTTCTTAAATAGCCTACAGTGGAAACCCCACAATTAAGCACCCCAGTGATTGCCGGAGTAACATCGTATGACTCCCTGATATACGTGATGGTCGACAGGCGGACTCGAACCCGTGAGCAGTAGATCGAAGGAGGTGTAGTTATAGGTGACACGCTTACCACTTAGCCACGGCCGAGGGCTTATAAAGTCAGTAAAAAATGAAAATAACGTGCGAGAAAAAATCTCAACATGTGTTAATCATGTTTGAAACTAAGAGTTGTGGATATACATGTAGGCACCTAACGTAAATAATCATTATATGCTGATTTTCCTCAGACGATATTTATGTTGTATACGTATTGACTTTATTATATACTTATACCCATATCATTTTCTCTTTCCATTTATTGAATTTATAATGTGAAGATATCTGAAACATTTTAATTCTAAAATTAATTATATAGGCCCAAACATATATACATAATAGATTGAATAAGTGAAGAGAGAAAATTTGTTGATCGATCGGACCAGGGATATACTATATACAGGACAGGTGCTATACAAATCTATGTTATTCCAATCCATTCATAATCATAGGCGTGTATACATTCCACGAGCTGTTCGACCTTTTCACAACGATCCTGTTACATGAAGATAATATTTATATATCAGATGTGGGCAGCTCTACTATCTATCTACTGGCTATCAATGAAGTATATACCAAGTAACTATAGAGCTTCAAGTACATATTCTAACGTGGGTGTGTTTATAGCAAATAGATGGTTGGATCAAATCACCCAATCGCCAGCCGCTATTTATTTTCCCACACATGTATCCATCTATAAACAGTTGAGAAACGATACGAATTCGCACCAACGGACAAACACAAACTTGCTAACATAAAAAATCCTACATAAAAATCTAAATCTTTGACATAATCTTTTTTCTATAATTGTTTGTGGTTAACACTGTTAAAACAGATTTGTTACCTGTGACGATAAAACCTTTGCAAATTTTAGTGCTGATATAAAACCGATATATACTATATGTACTTCTTAAGCTAAATACTGCATATTTTATGATTTATTTGCCTTATGTATACCTTATATGTATAATAATAATGAATCATGTTGGTCAATAAACATGAAAGCACATATCACACATATGAATCACAATCTATCCACATGCATATCCTTTATACCCTGATTTAATTATGGATAAACGGACAATAGAGACAACTGAACCCATGTATGCATGAGCATAATCAATACCAGGGCTATAGCTGCACAGAGCTTAAACGTCCTAAACCGTGAAATCGCTCTGCATATCGCGGGTTCGGATGCAGAGCGATCACACTTACAAGTATTTAGTATACCCATGGAGCTATAAAGCTTTGTGTAGCTATAAAACTGTATAGCTCCATGGTATACCTATACAGACATTATATAATCTTATCAATTCGGTATCATTTTGAGGAAAATGGTGGTTTGACAATATAACTGATGTATTTGATACGTATTTCCACATTTTTAATGAAGCTAAAGGGCGGGGTTAAGATTGCGTTTAAGAATATATTAAATATCTCAAGTGTACAAAGAATTGCAATATAATATCGGTGCAATTTGTGAGGTTTTGAAGTTTTTCTGAAACATGGTTAAATTGATGTGACTTTTATTCAAGAGAGCATTGCTACTAAATCTTGGACAAAAGAACCAAGAAATGACGTTTATTTTTACAAAGCTATCAAAACTATTAAGACTTAAAAAATATACTTTTGTCAAATTGTGGTAGCCATTTAAAATTTACAAAACAAAATTCGAAGCAAATTTTTTAGAGCCATGGCCCTGGGACCGCCTATAAGCCCCGGAAGCTCTGAGAATGAGTAAAGGCAGATTGGCAATCTTGGCTGATTTGGGAGATATATTCTAGACGGGCACATTGATAAGATAGATATTTTATTATCCATTCTTTTTTTTCTCGATATTATAGATTATTAGAGGAACATGTGCGAACTGTGCATCTATATCGGGGCCAACAATATACAAACACGGCTAACTCTCGAGGTTGCAACCGAAAGATTAAAGTTTGTTTGATTGATTGGCGGGTTTAACGTCGTACTCAAGGATATTTCACCTATATCAAGACGGATTGTCCATTTCACGCTGTTCATTGTCTTATTACGGTGGGAAACCGAGAGGAAACCTCGATAAAAACCACCCTTGGACAATGCGATCGCCGGAACCACATCTTGTCACTCACTCATATGCCTGAGTGTTGACAGACGGACTCGATCCTGTGAACGGAACACTTTATTTTAAAAAATTCAAAAATAAAATGTGCAAGCTTTAAATAGGTACCGAACCTGGGGCTTCCAACAACAGCACGGACGCAACTTACGCAAGGGACGCTTAATCTAAAGCTTTTTGATCAAGATATTACTTACAGACAGCCTAACCCCCGACCTATGTAGAATTTTACTCTCTTCGCTTGAACAGTGTTCAAGTTTATACTGGGTTAGTATTAGAGTCGCATTCTGCCGTGAGCCTCTGTAGCTCAGTCAGTAGAATGTTGGGTCAGTATACCTAAGGCCCCAGGTTCGACTCCCGGTGGAGGTTAATTTTTCTATCTTCCTATATTTAAAATATATATATTGGACTTGAATGTTATTAGGTGCTGGTTATGCTTTAATATTAATAAGAATTTGTTCTCCGAAACAACCCAGGTCTGCAGAGTGCAGACCGACGTCTTCTATATACGACTTAAATGGATGTTAACTTAAAGGGAAAGAGAACTGTTTTTTGACCTAAACTTATTATTTTTATTGCACATTTACAAGGACAACCATCTGTATTGCACTTGCATTCGAGTATAAGCCTAGTCGTTATTTAGTTATTTCAGGCTGGACTAACGTCATTGTTCGAAAACACGGTCGGCCACCTATGTGTCCGTTTTCTTATGGATGCATTGGAAGGCATCTGTAACAACACGGCGTATAGACAAATTTGATCTTCCAAGTGCAATTTTAATCTGTTGTATACAAATCAAAATGGCTCTTTGAGCAACAGGTACGTTTACCATGGTTTCAGTTAACATGCGGTTTTAAAAATCAGGTTTTTAGTACCAGGTTGATATGTAGGCCTACAAGCGGTTGTTTGTTGTTGTCGTTTCGCTTGGGGACGGAACCCTCACTTTCGGCTTTAGATTAAATCATTCACCAGTTCAAGCATACGCGTACAACCACGACTAGATGATATAACTATCGTGTTTTCGAACAATGACGTTACTTCCGCTTTTTAAATGAAGGAATCATTCGACGGCAAGTTCAATACAGATGGTTGTCTTTGAAATATGAAATAAAAATAATAATTTTAGGTCGAAAAACAGTTGTCTTTCTCTTTAAGAGGCGAAGCTAAGCATTGGATAAAGCGTTAAATTTGCTTTCAAATAATGTCAACTTGATATTTGTGCGATTTGTTTTACAATTCTTATTGAAATCGAAAGCTACCTAGTCCATTATAACGTAAAAATACGAGGGGGGGGGGGGGGGGG
>JAVFBW010126846.1:0-14201 GCA_034783835.1 Mopalia ciliata
ATGAATGATAACCAGAGTTACGATCAGATTATGAAAATGGAAATTAATGAGTTGTATTACACACAAAAAGTTTTACTTATTTATAGAATATGGCTTTTGGGTGGTCTTCCCCTTTAAGATATAGTAAAAACCATGAGGAATTTGCAAAGGCCTATTGTGTTATTCGAATAATGAACCAAATAAAAATGTGTCTACCACTATTCATATGAACCATGTACCTGCGAATACAATATACAGATGTATATTGTAATCCTAGGCCGCACACACAAACAATACATTATTAATTGCAGATGGTTCTCAGAATATCGGTATGTTTTTAAACCCCGTAAAATCTTAAATGTTACATTGTATGCTTCATCATTTATAACACGTAAAAGAAAAACAGGGCAACTACAGGACGCACAATACACATATCACACAGACAATGACTTCGTGTTGCTCCTTGCCTCTGAGAGTATGAGAACAATAGGACGTGCCCTCAGAGCACCTGTTATACTAAAAAGTTACAACTTACTAGTGACATGTCTTTGCTCCACTACTGGATGTCGATCATCGTCATGCAGGATAAAGATATTCACACGGCATCGATGGAGTATTGACCACGTGTACGTAGACCTGTAAGTCGGTAAAGCTTGCAACCCTATATTAAATTTCAGTTCATGGGCAGAAATCAAATATCAGATCGAGATCAGTACATGATCAACTGATTGCAGGTCTACTATATCGCACTCTAACCTCGAGATAATGACGTATGTAGACTAAGGCTATGTACTAGACAAATAAGCAGGCTTGACATTGGGTGACCGCGTGGTTAACGATCTACGAACATGTAAACTGGCACAAATAATGTCAAAGAAAAATATATTTCCAACAAAGATTAACCGCGATTCGCGTATATATCGTTTTTATTTTAATTTATGGAAGAAAATTTTGTTTGCACACACAGGGTAAGAAAGATTAACGCAAAAACCGGCGGGTTATATACGAAAGTCCACTTCAGGACCAGTTTAATCATATACGTTTCACTTTCGGTTTAAACGTATATTGATTAGATGAAGAGACGATTGTTCGATACAAGCGGGCCATATGTGGCCATGACACATGCAGTCATTACGGGTTAATATATTAACATATTATTTATTTCGTTTATCATTTCATTGTTACTGAAAATTGAAAACAGAACAAACTAAAAAAAATCAATTATATCATACACAAGAAAAGATTCCAGTGACCAGTAAAGATCAACCCTAAAAGTGTTCGATCTTTTGTCATACATAAAACACAAAAATATGTAAAAACAAAATGTGTAATCAAGCAAATTACATCATTTAAAATTATGAAGCTTGAGGCATAACACAGTCACGGCAGCTAAAAGTAACTGGACTTTTTAAATTTTGTAGCAACCGCTAGCATAAAAAAGTTTTCTAAAAGATTAATTTTGAAAGGTAGACACATATAAATATATAGACTATTATTTTATACCCCATGTATAGACAGTTTATATCCTATGTCCATGCTCACGGCATAGCACATGGCTGCCGGATTTGAATGAATGTAAAATAACTCTTGCAATAACAAAAATACAATGTTATTTAACATTTTCCCCCAATATCCTAGATCTAGCATTTACGTGTAATTGCCTGAGTACCGCCGGGTTCCATATTTGGACTACTTCTGTACCTAAAATACAGGGCCGCCAAGAGAGTTTTTGGGCCCGAGGGCAAAACGAAACTTGAAACCTTTTCATCCAATACATCATCAAGGGACCTGCGAAAGTCATTAGTGGGCCCGTTATACTAAAACCTAAAGGTATTTATGTATGAAGAATTTTATATCCACCAAGCGGAATTGTCACTCACATATTCACAAAGCATACATATAATTGTGTTTAACTTGCTCAAGGTACCTCTTCGTTTGGCTTAAGTGAACCTCAATTTATGAGACCTGATGCCACCTGACCAATTCCATTTATGTACTTTAAATGTAGAGAAGGAAAATTTTTCTTGACCCCCCCCAGGGTCGCTTGGGGTATGGTTACACTTTCGAAAATAATGTTTTTTTGACGGCTCTTTAGAGAAGACGATTGTTCTATATGGAATCTTTATGACAAAAACGGTTTGTCGATATTGGAAAAAGGGAGATATAATAGCTACAGTTGATGTAAAACTAAGGATTCCAAACAGATCCATAAACGCTTCCACCAGACCCATAGTATACGTAGAATCTTTTATGGTTCTATAATAGCCATTTTCTCATTGATAGTAAAAAAAAAGGTGACTTCTGGACAAAGGAAGCTCTCACCAATTTAAAGTTGTAAAAATGTATATTACGGTTAACATAAACACGATGCTATTGACGACTTACACGGATTCAGTTTGACAAGAGCAAGGAACCTACAAGAGCAAGGGACATGTGACCATTATATCTTGTCCTACCTATCTAAAATTCTGATATAATCGGTGAATGTACTGTAAATTATGGCATAAAAGCCTATATAAACTACGAATAAAAGTCCTTATGGTCCGAAAGCACATTATAAACTACACTTACACGGTAACTCAGTTTGAGATTTCATACAGAGAATTTCCGTAAATAACGATTAGAGTGCTCATTCGTCCACAAAAAAATATTGAGTCTATACATTTTACTCCCTGTAGTGAAGAAAGGAAAACGGTTTTTCTAATCGTACTTACCGCAATGCCCTGTATCACATTGCTTTTATGCACGTAGGACGGCCTCGCCAAGAATATAATAATCACAACAAACTTTTTTAACAGTCAATGAAATTTACATCAACAGATATGTAACTATTCTCTTTTTTTCAGTTTAGGAGACTACACGTTTATGAATAATCAATTTGAACTTTTCATTCAGAAAACAAGCGAAAAAAATAAATATGGAGAATGAATCAAATGAAACACAAATATGTATCTTAAAATTGTCTGCACATAACAAAAATATGATAGTATTGTTAAACCATTGCTATTAGAACGTTGCGATACACATTGTTCAAAATATTAAATTATCACCTCTGGTCAAAAAAAAAAAAAAAAATTATGTAGCTGGACAAAATATTTCGGATAAACAAGTTCTCCAAGAGACCTACATGATCTTGAAAATAAATCTGTGGATATATAATTCCTCAGTCACGATTTTCGCCAAGAACAATTTCCCCTACATAATATGAAAATCGTGGACTGGTTTTGTTTGATTGGGATTTCTTGCAACACCGTTCTCAAGCATGTAGATAGTTAATCAACTTCTTAATGCCATTCAAAGCTGTTAAGAACCCTCTTGTGTACCTGTTGGTAAGCTGGACTGATAGTAGACACGGGTCGTTTTTATAACATGACGAAAGATTCTCGATTGTGTAAAATATGTTCAGCGGATTCTATAGAAAATCAGTTCCATTTCGTCATGATATGCCCTGCATATTGAGACATACGTGTCCAATTTATAAGTAAATATTTCATTGAAAACAGGACAATATATAGATAAACATTTCACGTATGGTCTCAAATAATGTTTTAGTTATCTCAGACCTATAACATTTTTTGCCATGATGCATTGCGGCAGGGAGCAGCTTTAGTTCCCATAATCTGATTTGTTGATCCTGGTAATAAATATTGTAGTGTAATTAACCAATGTATGTATATTTGAGCACCAAGCCCACGGCCCTATATAATATGAATAAATATATACACTCAGACGATGGGTTAACCAATAACACGGTCCTGTAAATAGAGTCTTTTCCGGACTTCAGTTATAAAAGTCAAGTTCAGAACAGATGTTGGCTTCAAACTGCCATTGGTCATAGTCTGGACCACTGGAAAACCGGTATAGGTTAAACCTTCGCATAATAAAAGCATGGCTTCTGAATATGCCCATCCAAAACTTCAAAGTAAGAAAATAGCGAACAGTCCACCTATAAACTTTCCTCCATGTTAAATTTTAAAACATTTTGCCGGTCAAAAAGACTTCTGGTTCGAATGGCCTGTAAATTTACGTGACTTACGCCAATGCAAGATGCCACATGGAATCGTTTTTGTGTCGCCTTTTAGTTTGAAGAGCACCAGGACAACAGGAATTCTCTCCGATGGGACACAATTCCTGAGTATACATTATCCAGGACATCTACATATAGGCTTCTATAGAAGTTGTTTACTTTGGTATCATTTAAACATTCTTTTTCGAGTTTGACAAAATTGTAAGTTTTCAATTATAGGCACTGACAAGCTATGTGATCAGCGATACTATTAGTAGTTCATCTCATTCAATAGACTCCACTTCCGGGAACCCCTGAATTCCTTCTAGTCAGAAACACAAAATACGGCTCAAGCATAGGTAAAAAGACCTATCGACAGCTTAAACGAGGTACCCAGAATACGAGACTATTTGTTTGTTTGGTTGGGGTTTAACTTCGTAGTCGAGGCTGTTTCACTTATATGACGACGTGCCAGCCCTATGGGTGAAGGAAACTACCCTTGACACCACTGGCAACAAACAAAGACAAGAATGGACAAATACAGGACGCTATACAGACACCACAAACAGATCGGTTTCCTGCTCCCCTTTAGCTCTGAGATCACCAGGGCAACATGAAGCTCCCTATAACCACTCACAAATACGTGATTAATATACCCTAATAATACCCTTCCTATAAACCTAAAGTGAAAATACGCAATACAGCTTTTTACAAAATTTTTGCTGTATATTATTTCAAGCAAATGCCATGCTTGGAATTGATTGTTTGTTTTTTTGATTGGTATTTAACATCGTACTCAAGGGTATTTCACTTATATGACGACAGACAAAAATACAGTTCACATCACAAACAAATTTGCTTCCCGTTACTCTTTAGCTCTGAGAACACCAGGATAACCTCTTTTCTCGTCTCTTACGATCGACTGAGGAAGCCGAGGGAGTATTCTGCAGGGCCATGGCCCACCAGCTCCCTCAAGGGGCTGCATGGAATTGAAGAAAGTCAATCTTCGTAAGCATTGTTAAAAATATACAGCCAAAAATGTAGTCTTGTAACTTGTGTTACTTGTTTTTTTTTATGTTGATCCCTTTCACATTCAGGAATTAATAGAAGCCATTTCCATTACTGATTATCGATTTAACAAAATTTAATAAAAGTACAAGTTAAAAACCCTTCATAAATTTGAAAGAAAAGCTCTGATTATAGTCGAGTTTTGATAATAAAACAAACAAGAAAAATTGCATATTTTCAGCTGTGAAGTGAAATATTGAATTTTTATCACTCAAAATGGAGTTTTTACTGAAATTGGTTGGTACCTGAACAGGACTTCTAGATAACCTGCTCTTCCAGATAACTCCGATTAGGGTTTCTTTGACTTTACATTACAGGCGATAAAATCTGATGGTATTAAAAAATTAGTCTGTTCTATATAAACTAACCAGGGGTTCATAGAAGTCGAGTTTAACTAGTTAAGTAGGAACCTGGAAGTTAAGCTAAAGAATAAACTCAATTTAAGACATACTTTGAACACACAATTAAAAAAAAAATTCAATTCAGACTCCATTTCTTATGTTTACATATTATAAAACTAAATAGTTGGGCATTAAAAATGATTTAATTTTTTAGTAAACGAATGGATGCCTATAAACCCCTGATTAAAATAGCTGTTTATCAGTTACTGTACCTTTGAACATTTTTAACTCAAACGCTTTCCGGAACTAAATACATACACAACAATAACCAATGCTTTACAAATTGGAGCGAGTGAAATAAGACAAATAGGAATTTTATTGTTTGTTCAGTCGCTGCCTTTGCTGTATCAACGAAAATATAAATTAATATATAACATGAACAAGATAAACTATGAAAACTGTCATATTATATACAATTAAATTTCACATTATTTATAGGATTTTTTGGTATTCTTAGGAGTACATAACACATGCAATTATTCAGCGAAACCTTCCAAATATTGCCAAAAAGTCATACTTTTAAATTGGTATACTTTATGACCAACACGAGATCTTGTTTACCAAATTATTAAAGACAAGTCATATTCTTGGCGAACATTGTTAGCTTCTGTGTGGGACTAAGATACCCAGGCCTGTCCTCGAGAGAATGGGCTGACCAGCATCTTCCCGTGGCTATGCAAACTTATTTAAGGACTAATAGAAAGATCGATTTATATGTTTCCCAACTTGTATGCGTGGTTTGTCTAAATTTGCATTTTGCTACTGAATTTGACCAATTTTCTCAACTTGATCTCCAATTTAGTTTCTATAATGAAGCACTTCTGCTTTTCTGTTTTCAAAAATGCACATTAAGAAAATCAGCAGCAGCAAATATTTGGTTATATAACAAAATTTTAGAGGACCCATTTTAAGGTTCTGCCGGAAAAGATCACAGCACAGGTCTGGATACCCTGAATGATGTTATAATGAAAAGAAATAGAATAAACAAGCTGAATAGCTAGCAGGTCCACTAATGGAGGCTATTTTTCGACAAAAAAATAACCTAATAACCATGATCAAATCACCGTTTCCTGCTTTTGCTAAGAACTATTTTTGTCTTCAAAGAACCAAAGAGAAGAAGTTATGGTGTTTATCACCATTTTAGTGTGATATGCAATGTAAGACATATTTGTTGTGAAACCTAGTGAAACACAACCCAATTTATGGTATAAACAGAAAAAGCGATGTTTGCGGAATTAAATGAAATGCATTCCCATTGGTTTCTTTACTGAAGGAAACTATTTCAAAGTTTGGAATAAATTAAAATTATGCAATGGCTGCCATTTTGTTTTGCGGAATTTGGAATGAATAAAGGAATGAATCTAAGTATTTGTCTTAATGGGGATTATCATGTCGGGTTGAATATTTTATGCAATGGGGACCATATTTTACCTAGTACAATTTGATGAAATACAATCCAGGTTTCAAGTTAATCTTCTTGAATTTGATCTCAAAATTATCATGTTGAAAACACATAGGCATGAATATTGTAAAATGATGCATTGGCAGCCATTTCGTTTTACAGAATTTGATGAAATTCAATCCCATCTGTTGTCTTAATAAGAGGAGATTATATTTCAAGGAGACAATGTTTCAAGTTAATCCATGAATTTGTTAAAGAGTTATAGTGGTTACAACATATACAGTGATGGATATTGTAAAATGAAGCAATGGTGGCCATCTTGTTCCGGGGAACTTGGTGAAATTCAGCCCAATTCATCTTTTAAACTAAAAGGCAGACAGCGATCTTAAAAGTTAATCCATGAACTTATTATCTTTTTATCGTGTTCATAACGCATACAGACTTTAATATTCAAACATTAAGTAATAAGTTACTAATAACGGCCGTTTTGTTTTACAGAATTTGGTGAAATTTAATTCCAACCACCGTCTTACATACAAAGGTTACATACAAAGATTGAAGTTAATCCCCCAATCTGTTGTCTAATTATCCTGTTCACAAGACATACAACAGACATAAATATGTTAAAATTATTAAATAACGGGCATTTCGTTTAACAGAATTTGGTGAAATGCAATACCATCCATTGTCTTAACCAGAGTAAGCTATATACCCAGTTTAAAGTTAATCTGTGAACTTGTTTTCAAGCTAGCGTGTTAAACATTTGTGACGGAAGGACAGATGCCGAGTAGCATTCGTAAGTCCCCCCCCCCCCCCCCCTCTCTTACAAAAAAAGTCCACCGTTAACAGGGTATCTTGTAATCTGTATACTTAAGTTATTTAAACAGTCAACAATTTATAACAAAGTAAGGATTTTGGTCAGTACATTTATCTGTTTCATGGTATAAGGCCAATCACATTGTGTAAATTTTAGTAAAAACATCAAGAAATGGCCCCTTATTTGCAGAGTTTTTATTATTTGACAAAGGTTATTGACCTATCAAAAGGTACCCAATTATGTGAGTCCCCCAGCGTCAAAACTTTAATGACAAATTTGTGAATACGCATTTACTGATCACATTCTTTCAGAGTTTCCTCTCAGTACTTTGTGTAACAAGATCAACTAACATGTCAACATCATCACTAAACTTGTCAAAATTATTTTCCAGTGTAAGATTAGGCAGCAGGGGTTGTAACAGATGAATAATTCTGCGACGTAACTGGATTAAACAGCGTTTTGGGTCTTTGCACAGTTCTAGTTTTAAATCTAGCAGTTTTAGAGATGGGGTTTCACAGCCAAGGTCCGCTTCAGTGTTGGTTCCAATGTTACAAGTATATGGGGCCGAAGTACAACTTTCACCGGTTAGAGAAGTCAACGAATTGGTTTCTTTTTGAAATGGTTTCGAGGTAAGTAAAGTGTTTGATTTATTTGAAGTTGTAGCCTTGGTTATATATTGGAAGAATTCCTTTTCCCATTGGTTATTGGAGCCACAACCCCACATAGCATCACCGGACGATGTGAGAGAGACATCACTCTGTGAAGAGCAATTATTATTTATATGTTTCGGCGATTCACATCTTGAGCTACAACAGGACTGTACTTCACTTTTAACTTCTTGACCACAGTACATGTCATGGTTGACATTGGAACCCAGTTCATTTTCCGCTGATGAAGTTTGTTCAACATTTTCACAATTTCCAAGGGGAGATAAGTTTTTATCTTGTGTGGAAATAGAACAATTTGAATCATCTCCCTTTGATTGGATGATCCCTGCTGTAACATTATCAGAAGCAGATTTATCACCACTGAGATTAGAGATATCTGATGTTGTTATAGAATTCAGAACAGGTAAAAACACGGAGTTTCCTGAGCTTATATCACACACATTTTGCTCTTCTACTCTGGAGTCCTTAACACTAACCACTTCTTTAGAAATGACCGACGATTTTGTTAGGTCCTTTTCATTATCTTGTGGTTTTTGTGACCCCATGGACATCTGGACTTTTGGGAGATCCTGGGACCTATGAAGATTCTTTTCTTCACATTGTTTTGAAGTTTGTATAGGCAATGTTACCTGAGATTTGTTTTCTTTAAGAGATTTAATTACACCTGATATTTCATTAACAAGCATATCAACTTGCTCAGTGTCAGCATTTAACTGCCAGATGGGACTTAGTTTAGGAAATAACACTTGACAGAGACGAAAAACTTTGTGCCTGAGACTGATCAACTGTTTTGTGCTATCTACGAAGGTCTGTTCTTCTTCAGTCAGTACATGTTTCACTGACCAACCAATCTTTGTATTAGAGCGGATGTAACGCCTTCGTCTTTTCCGACTGGGACCAACATCCATACAGCAGCTGCATCCATGAGATAAGGTCTTTGTACGTCTCCTTCTTTCTCTGGCCTTAAAAGGGCTCGGGTCCCTCAAGTCTGACCCACCCCCAGAAACTGTCATGTGACGGTTCCGTTTTAGCGGTACATCTTCTATGATAGGAACTGGACAGCTCAACTGACGATTCACAAACTGAGTGTGTAGATTGTGTATGATCTGAGTCACAGTATCAGGTCCATCTTCTAAAGAGGATAAGCTATTTGGGTATGACTCCGCCTGGTCCTCTCTCTGATGTTTTAATTCAGAAAGAACGGACATGAAACTGATTCCTTCAGTATGGTGTTTCTTTGGCCTAAGCGTAGGATTTTGAACTGAAACTGAATCACTAGACCTGTCCGTATAGCACAATGGTGTATGATATTTCAATGGTGATACTTGTTGGACATCTGTTATGATTGAAAGAGCATTATGGGAATGATCACACAGGTTATTTGGTGGAAAAAGCACTTTTTCATCTGTCCCTAAAGTTCTATGGGAATGATTTACTGAAAGAGCTTCATTATGGGACTGGATAAGAGGGTTTTCAGTACAATCAGAAAGTATAGGAGGGTCACTGGGACTTATATCTGATTGTGTTTTTTCAGACAATTCTTTTTTTATCAATTCTGAAGCCGATACATCAGACTGCTTAGAGGGAGAAATCTTGCAGGCATCTAAAAGAATGGGTTTCTTCAAGACAAGCCCATTGGCCGGCTTTATTACTTTATGGGTGGAATCGAATTTTTTCTCCGTATTTTGAGGACTGGTTTTTTCATGCTCATGTTGAAGAATATCAAAGAGACCTTCTCTTTGTTTAAAACCATCATATTTATCCACATAAATTGGAGTTGGGCTGTCACGGTCACTGAGCCAAGTATCCGAACCACCATCAACATCATCACCGGCTTTCTCTTCTGATGAGAATCTGTGTAGATGTGGCATTTGCTCATCACTACCAGAGGAATCAGATCGTTTCCAGGTAATGTTCTCATCAAGTTTCAACTTCTTCCCTCTACTCAGTTCACTGTTCTTTGGCACGATGATTTTTTCTTTACTCAGAAACATCGAGCCATTGTTGTATGTTTGGTCAACTCTTTCTAGTAAAATGGAAATCTCTGTGAGACGTGGCATTTTAGGATCGTGACTTCCGCATGTTCTCTTTCTCAAATTAGGAATTTTGTAATTTCCACCAGATTGCTGGTCCAGAAATAACTTTCTGCTGGCAGGACTGGAAACATGAGGGCGATGATATTTCCTCAAAAGTCTCTCTCTAGCTAAACAACTAGGGCTTTTGGTCGGGGAATCTTGGCCCCATAGTGCCTTCTTTGGACTCCTGGACCTAGGCTTTGCACCAAATGTAGGGCTATTGGACCGATCTTGTTCCAAGCCATCAGACATTACATAGGAATTGTCCGTACAACTGTCCCGACTATCAGAAATGAAGTCTGAATTACCTGTGCCCACAGGTAATTTCTCAATGGTACTTAGCATTGCTGTGGAAAAAGTCACCGCAGGTATCAAACCTCTAGGCCTTTGTACTACTGCGTGCACTTGAAACATATGTTCCGACAACTGTGTAGGCTTGAAAAATGTCGCAAAGCAACTAGGACATCTGCAATATCTGTGTCGGAAATATGATGACCATGATTTTCTTGAAGGGTGACGAAGATGTAAGAAACCATGTGATCTTACATGTTGATAAAGCTGACTACGCAGATAAAAAACCTGTGGAAAAAAAAAAATGGTATTATGGAGACAAACATAAACAAATTAGAAATAAAATAAATGTTCATTCTTTTGCGATTATTAGTGTAACACTGATTTACTATTACAAGAAAAACTATTTTGAACAAAACACCAAAAAAACATCATGCTATGTTTTCTCGTTATGCCCTGAAGACCATATAATATGTGGTGTTTTCATCATACTTTAAGTAGATTTTCTATGATTTTTCTAAGGTTTAACCTATTTGTCTGGGTCCCTTTTGTTTGTTTGTTTGATTGGTGTTTAACATCGGACTCAAGGGTATTTTACTTATATGACGACAGACAAATACAGAACATCACAAACAAATCGTCTTCCTGTTATCCTTTAGCTCTGCGAACACCAGGGCAACAGAAAGCAACCTCTTTTCTCGCCTCTTACAATCGACCGAGGAAGATCGAGGGAGTATTCTGCAGGGCCATGGCCCACCGCTCCCTTACGGGGCAGGGTCCCTTTTGAGATAACTTATTTGAAGCTGATTTTTTAAAACTTGTTCTTGTGCTCTACCTTATAATACCAGGTTAAGATACCTAAAAGATCATTTATAGTTAATATTTTATATGTACTATTTTTGATAGGAGTCCAATACAGTATATTTGCCAAAATCCAGTTGCATTTCCAACAAAGCGTTTTGAGCAAATCCTTGCAGTTTGATTTGAAATCACATTCAGAGTATGAAGTTCAAGATTAGTTCAAGATTCCACCTGCTCACTGAAAGACTGCATACATAGGTTTTGAATTTAAATATTTGTAAATAGAATTTAGAAGTAGTCCGTTCACTATCAATCAGTTTTCATGTTGAACTTGAAATAAAATGAGAAAAAAACTTGTTCATTTTTAGCTGACGGGATTGAGAAACACCTTAATAATGGTATGAATGGATAACTGCATATTGTTCTCAGAAAAATTCTTACAATATCTTAAATTCAATATTTGTACTCACTTTACCACAAAATTTACACCGCACTTTAAATCTCTTGTGGGTATTTTTATGCAAACTAAGAAAAATCCGTTTTCTGAATTCTCTCCCACAGTCAGGGCATCTAAACATACTTCTGAAAATAAACAAAGAATAAACACAAAATTACCATACAAGAACCCCGATTGTTTGTTTGTTTGATTATGGTTTTACTTCGTATTCAAGGGTATTCCACTTATATGATGAGTTTTCCACTTCACACTTTTCCTTGCCTCACTACGGTGGAAAACCAGGGTGTTTGTTTATTTGTTTGATTAGTGTTTAACATCGTACTCAAGGGTATTTCACTAATATGATGATGGATTGTCCACATCACACAGCCCTATTATGGTGGAAAACCGGGAGGACACCATCGTAAAAAGCACTCCCGAGATTGTTGAAGCCACAACATGTGACTTGCTCATATACATGATCGTCAATGGTGAACGGTAAATCGAGGCAGGTTCAGCTTAGAAAGCGCACTTGCTACCACTAAGCCACGGCCATGGGCCCAGAAAACCAGGAGGAAACCTCTTAAAAAACCACCAATTTATGAAATAGACGTCGTTTTAATCCATTTTCGTAACTTACTTATTTTCAGCTCAACTAAATACTTTTTATTCACAACAGAATTCATGATAAATTCAACTAAGCGATCAGTTGTTTACATATATAGTCTGCTAGTCAACCTGATCTACAGACAAAAAGCGTAAAGCTCAAGCTATTTGATTGGAGGGCGAGCGAGATGGCTGTAACAGGAAATATGGTTGGACCATCACATGCATTACCATAGACCTATAAGATACAAACTTCTTCCATTCAGATCCACTCCTTATGTTTAAACATTGCGGCTGTTACCGGGTATCGCTAGCATGGCAGATAACTTGAAGTTTCATTTTACAATCACGAAAAGAAAAGGGGGATTTTTAAATGAAATCGGAGATAATTAGCCAAAATAAGAAGCCAGATAAACCCCTCACGTACGTGGTCCATCACGTCTCTAGTTACAACAACAACATGCAAGTGTTTAAGGCTGAGTGGCATATTGAATGGCTCGACAGAGATAGGCCTATATGATAGCGATAGAAAGTCAAAAAAATATTTAAAATGACAAAAATATGACTTGTAAACTTTTTAAATGTAATCATTAATAAAAAAACAGGAAATTGTGGATAGACATTTAGAAGATGCTTTATTTATTATCGTAATGCAAAAAATGTCCGGCAAAAAATACAATTGTCCGGCAACTTTCTGAAGCTGAACAATTGCCTTATTTGGACACCCTGTTTAAAGAAACTTTAACTTTGAGATAGGAAAATTGTCAAAATTGGACACCCAGTTATTTGAAAAGTGAAGCAAAATGACCATTTTGGACACCCTACTTCTGATTTCTGGCTAAGCCCCTGTTGTGGTACAAGGATTACATTACCTCTCTTGCCTACTTTTAGGGATTCCCATTTGATCCCTGCAGTACCATAATGTTTGTTTGTTTGATTGGGGGGTTAATGTCAATCTGAAGGGTATTTTACTTGTATGACGACGGATTGTCTACTTTACACAGTTTTTTGCCTAATTGGGATGGAAAACTATTAGGAAACGTTGACACCCCCCCCCCCCCTTCCACCCCCTCCCCTCACAGACACACGACCCACCCCCTCTACACACGCGCACCCTTGTGTCATTCACTCATATATAGATGATATGGTTGACATCAAAAGCACCAGTCTATACTGGATCACCTCAACCACCTGTTACTTTACTGGTTACCTCATTATATGTCTAAAAATTGCAAATTGATTAAAGGTTAAACAACTTATATATAGTGATATTGTTCAGGCAATACCCCATTAATAATAACTATTTACAACTACAATGAATAGGGGATCTTTTACTCACCTGTCTTAATAGAGATGCGGTCAGTCCGTTATATAATCCTGTAATACCATCATTCTTTACTATCCTCATAACCATTGTTGTTGCCCTAACCTTTTCTCCTTGCTGTGTCTGTAAATGTACCTGGTCAAATTGGAAAGTACAACTCATGTAAATGTTGAAAGTCAGATTGCTGATTGCTCTTATGAATGTATTATAAAAATAAAATACTTTTTTTGTTTCCAAGTCAAACGAGAAAAAAAAGGGTGTGTGTGGGGGAAGGGGGGGGGGGGGGGGGGGTAAAAATTTTAAAAAAATTAAAAAAAAAAAAAAAAA
>JAVFBW010126857.1:0-14200 GCA_034783835.1 Mopalia ciliata
CTTATTTTATATTACCCTGAAAGTTTGAGCTGATTTGAGTCCCCTGACTTCTAATAATCTGTGTTCACTCTCCATGCCCATACCATCTTCAAAACATATTCAGTTGCTATCCTTTAATAAAATCACCTTAGCTTATATAATACTTTAGTTACTTATTTTAAGACATAGTCGTTTATTTTAGGAGAAAACAGAAAATACTGTACGGCTTGAACTGTTTAGCTTTGTTTGTAGACGGGCTTTAGCCTTGGCTACCTTCAGTACTTCTAAATTATTGGCTGATTTATTTTCTACATTCGACAGAGGGCTTATTGATCATTTTGATAAACTGACATCCGTTGTCATTTAAGTGCAATATCCTTGAGTACAACGTTAAACTCCAATCAAACAAACAAATAAACTGAAAATTACCTAAAGATCCACATTTTAGATTAGGGAGAATTAGATGTACATGTACATGATCAACACCAACAACTTGTTGATTTAGTGTCCCTATCTTCAGTAAAACCTTTTCCCTTAATGAAATATAAGAAATTCTATGATTTAAGCTCTTCTCTAAATCCCTGATATATATTAGTGTTTTGTCCTTTTTTGTCTGCTAGTATGACACAGAGCTACAAATAACTCTAGTTTGTGGCTACAGGCACTATTACATGTACTGTCTTAAACTTCAGCTTGTCATGCTTTAGGGACAAAAACGCCAATTATTTTTTACTTCAGCACTGGGCTCACAACACATCATGCTATAATAGCCAATTATATCAGTTTGTAACACAAGGAAATAATGCTGTTAGTCCCAATAAATTGTTAACCAGCTCAATAAAATCATTCTTCCTACATATATGTGTGAGGTGCGGGTGTGACAAACTAAGTGTAATGGGTCTAGTGCTACTAGTTTCTGTGTCTATTCTTTAAACCATGCCCTTCTCCACAATCATACTCTCTTGCATATACATTTATACATTGTAATATATACATCCTTTGGATTTAAATGAGTAGTCGGGCAGGGGAGCTGTCACAGTTTTTGCTCAAAATTTGCAGTTTGTATAAGGAAATGCATCAGAACTGTACTTTAACAGCTTTAAGTCTTTAAATTTGACTTGATTGAATATGTAAATTAAATATGTAGTTACTGGGTTACTTTTGATTCGAAACCTGGTGGAATTTAAGTCCTGAAATATGTAGTTTTTGTGGCCTCCATAATGATTCATTGGGTTTTATTTTGTGAGGCCTTAGCAGTTCTTCCCTTTTTATTTATAAATAATGTCCTCACAAAACAAAGAAGCATAAACTTCCTTGATGATATCATGTGATCAGACCATGCTAAAATGATAAGATAATGGAATTGCATTAGTCATGTTTGTGCCCATTTTCCTCACAGAAGGTTGCTAGGGAGCAACATGAAGGCGATCTGTTTGTGATATCTTTGTATTATGTCCATTTTTATTAGTCTTTGTATTTTGTCCTGGGGTTGTCCTGTATTTCGTCCTGTGGTTGTCCTGTATTTCGCCCTGTGGTTGTCCTGTACTTCGTCCTGTGGTTGTCCTGTATTTCGTCCTGTGGTTGACCTGTACTTTGTCCTGTGGTTGTCCTGTACTTCGTCCGGTGGCTGTCCTGTACTTCGTCCTGTGGTTGTCCTGTACTTCGTCCGGTGGCTGTCCTGTATTTCGTCCTGTGGTTGTCCTGTATTTCTTCCTGTGGTTGTCCTGTATTTCGTCCTGTGGTTGTCCTGTACTTCGTCCGGTGGCTGTCCTGTATTTCGCCCTGTGGTTGACCTGTACTTCGTCCTGTGATTGTCCTGTATTTCGTCCTGTGGTTGACCTGTACTTCGTCCGGTTGCTGTCCTGTATTTGTCCTGTCTTGCCTTTGTTTGTTACCGGTCATGTCAAGGGTGGCTTCTCTGTCATGCGAGTGAAATAACCTTAAGTACGACATTAAACGCCAAACAAACAAGGCCCTATTCCCCTCAACAATATGCCCTGTGAGTTGGTGTCATACATAGATGTACTGTCATGAAATCATCTGCCAATGACCTACTGGTTTCAGCTGGCTGTCCTCAATGACCTCCTTGGTCACTGGTAATGACCCTATTTTTCTCAATACCTCAAATAACTTGTTAATAAAACACCTGTCACTTTAACTCACATAATCTTTTTATTGAGTAATGAAATTGAAACCCTTGCGTTCTAGAATGATCGTGTTAAGGAGTTTATTCGTGAAGCGGAAGAGAAAGCAGAGAGCTCAGAGTTTCAGGTTAACAGTATTTCCAGGGAGTACAGGACATTGCTACAAGAAAAAGAGGTGAGAAATACATTCTTTTACTGGTTTCACTATGAAGTTTTGGAAGAAACTAAATTATAAAAAAATTGTTTTGGATTTTTGTTGATCAATTACATACTAAATGTCAACATTTTTAGAAATTATTTTTTAAGTTGTGAATAAAATGTATTTGTCCTATTCCCTTGTTTTGAAAATGTTTGACTTTTCAAATAGTGTTTTAATAGTCTGAATTTAATTTCAATAGAATGAGATTAAAGAATTGAAAGTGAGGCATCATGAATTATTAGAAGCCCAGAAGCTAGCAGTCCAATCTTCTTCGGACCACGTCCAAACAGATGCATTCCATGTGACAACAACTACAGGTACTTGTTAAAGTTATTCAAACCAACATTTATCATCTATGCCAGTGAATTACTCACTGTATCTTGTTTTAGTTGTTTGTTTGTTTGTTTGTTTGATTGGTGTTCAACGTCATACTCAAGGGTATTTCACTTATATGACGAAGGACACAAAAACTGGACATCACAAACAAATCTGCTTTCCGTTACCCTTTAGCTCTGCGAACACCAGGGCCACAGAAAGCAACCTATTTTCTCGCCTCTTATGATCGACCAAGGAAACCGAGGGAGTATTCTTCAGGGCCATGGCCCACCTGCTCCCTCACGGGGCATATCTTGTTTTAAGTAATTGTCTTAATTTGCTTACCCTATATTCATCACCTGAAACTATGTTCTGATATAGATTGCAAATAATCCTGGGGATATGTATTAACACTTCAAGTATTAAAAGTATTTTACAATATAGATAGATGTATATAATGTTTGCTTGATTAACAGAAATACTTATACTCTGTATATTTTCCGTATAAAATAGCACAGACTATTTACTTCCATTTCGCTTTTTGTATTGGATTTGTAAAAAGTTTTAAAGTATTTTGGAGTAGCAATAGGGAATTGTATTTCCAACAAAACTGTTTGAATACCTGGACATAGAGTTTACCTTTAAAACTAACAGGCACAGTCACTAGCTATAAAGGGGACTATAAAAGGCAGTTTATTGTCTAGACATTTTCTTACAATCTCAGGTAAAGGGAAGCGTGATCAGAGTTTGTTTGATTAAGATTGTGGTCCCAAACAGCTGTAGTGATCCAAATACTGTTGCTTAGTAACCAACGGCCTTACTGATGTTTACACAGTATAAAGCGTTGGTTTACTTCTTTCTGATTGGCTGTCGCTGGTTGCCTCTCAGAGTTGCTTGACACTTGTTGAATTTACAGCAACGTTATTGATTGTGTTTTATTGGAGAGCACAGATTTTTGTTCAGCATTCTCTCGAACAAACCCTGTCAAACGAGTCAATCCATGAAGGACTTTGTACCTCATATAAAAAAAAAACAAGCTTAAATCTTCAGCTTTTTTTATTGATCGTAAAGTTTACACAACGTGTGAATGTCATATTGAATTAGCCACGTGTCCTCTGCCAGATATTTTATTAAGCATATGTAGAACTGATAAAAGTGGTTGACAAAATTAGTACACTGAATAGTCCTATTAACATTAACCAACCCTGTAGGTAATGTGGTAGGTACAGTATTGAGGGGGACACAGAAATTATGTATGCCATTTACAACCTTATGAACCAATGAACATATAGTGCTTTCAGTTATTTTTTGGTTTTGTTTTAGTATTCCAATGGGTACTCATATATGGAAAGAACGCAACCCTTCAATATACCATGTTCATATTTGTTTTTTGGTTCATGAGTTCTAATTTCACTATTCCAATCAGCCATGTTATTCATGAGTTCTAATTTCACTATTCCTATCATTCATGGTGTCATGTTTTCTAATTTCACTATTTGCATCATTCGAGTGATTCATTAGTTCTTCTTGTAATTTCAATATAAACCATGTGGTTTTAATGTCAATATTCTTATGTTATGTGTTTCATGAGTTCTAATTTCAATATTTGTATCAGTCATGTGGTTCTTGAGCTCTTATTTACATATTCCTATCAACCTTGTGGTTCATCGTGCTAATTTCAATATTCAAATCAGTCTTGTGGTTTATGAGTTCTAATTTCAATATTTAAATCAGTCATGTGATTTATTAGTTCTAATTTCAATATTCAAATCAGTCATGTAGATGATGAGTTCTAATTTCAATATTCAAATCAGTCATGTAGATGATGAGTTCTAATTTCAATATTCTAATCAGTCATGTGATTTATTAGTTCTAATTTCAATATTCTAATCAGTCATGTGATTTATTAGTTCAAATTTCAATATTCAAATCAGTCATGTGTTTTATTAGTTCTTATTTCAATATTCAAAGAAGACATGTGATTGATGAGTTCAATATTCCTATCAGCAATGTGCTTCATGAGTTCTAATTCAGTGTTCTTATCAGTCATGTCACGCATGTGGTTCATGAGTTCTAATTTAAATTTTCTTATCAGCCACTTGGTTCATCAGTTCTAATTTCAATGTTCCTATCTATCATGTGAGATCTAATTAGAGTGTCGGGGGGAAATACTCCCTATATTAATTCCCTTTCCCACGAACACTTGTTCTTCCTTAACATTTTCTTGAATTTGCCGAAAAGCACCAGGAAAATGAATGAGACATATGTTATTCCAAACCCTACATTATTCAGCTCCAATGAGGATGTTTCTTTTCACCTGTGTAAATGAATGGAGGATTCAATTTAATTATCTAAGTGGTTGCCATTATTCGATTAAAACTTAGAGAATAGTGTGATACGATAATACATTTTTTCACAAAAAAATCTTGCAATTATTATTAGCGGAGTATGAGTGGAAGCTTCCTGTTGTCCTCAGAACTAAGGGACAATGTGTGGCCGATCTGTTTGTGATGTCATTATATTCCTGATATTACCTATACTTATTGTAACAGGAAGAGTTTCTTAGAAGAATATACACCTGTAACAATATCCTGTTCTGTATGGTCACTTAAATGTATTTAATATACAGCCGTCATTTAGCATGGTCATGTCTTTACCTAGGAACAGTGCAAAATAGTCACGTACATGGTTCTATAGTATAATTTTTTTCCCAGTATATTAAAGTTGAAGGCTTAATACTTTGATTTCCATTATATAAGTCTATGTGCACAAATTTCAGTTTCAGTTGAAAAGTTGAAAATTTGAAGCAACATTTCTGCAATCATTAACTTGTCTGTCAATTTTAATTCTTTGGGAAAATTTTATTATGATGTTGTTGTTGTACATTTTGATGCAGCCTGTAATAACCCTGTTTGATCACCGCATAAGAAATAGTGAATTGCTTAACAGTTTTCCGCAAAGTTTTTACTTTATCTCAATTGCATTTTGATTAAATCGGTCAGGTTTGCAGGTCCATCAACTTTTGTGGAACTCCAGTATTTCAGTAAAAAATGAATTGTATAGCTTGTCAGTGACCAAAAAGTGCCAAAACTCATCATCTCAAACAAAATTCATTATCGCATGTAAAAAAACCTAAATTTCCCGTTATTTTTCATTGGGCTAAAAAACCCTGATACTTTTATGAACAAATAAGGTTAACATTTTATTTAATTTGAAATTAAAATTCAATCTATGTAAAATACATTCGCTTATGTTTTCGGAATCCCAAAACATTTAAGATGATAAAATTGGAAATAATTATGATGTTTGGTAAAGCAGATTTCCGTTACTTTTGTTTCAGGTCTCTCTGATTATGCTAAAGACGAACATGAATTTGGAGAGTCCATTTCCATGCAGCATGATATCAACAGGTTACGAAAAGAGGTTCAGCGTTTAAAGTCTGAGTGTGTTCATTGGAAGCGAGCTGCTGCAGATAATGTAAGTAAACAGATTTGTTTAAAGTAAGCGAAGCTATTTATATAATTTGATTATTTTTTTAAGCGTAATAAAGGATTTCTGTGGAAGTGGCTAGATTATTAATTATATATTGAATAAATGAAGAGAGAAAAATGTGCTTACCTCCACTTGGATTCAAAGCCAGGACCTTTGAGTTACAGGCCCAACGCTACCAACTGAGCTACAGAGGCTCATGGCAGTATGATTCCCGAATTCTAACCCAGTGACAGTGATTTTCTCTCTTCATAAAGCACAGACAACTTTTTGATCTAGATATTACTCACATTTGGATTTTGCTTGAGTAAATCCAAAAGCCTGGTTCTGGCATATTTATATTGAATAAATGAAGAGAGAAAAATTAAGTTGCCTCTACGGGGATTCGAACCTGGGACCGTCGAAGGATACCAGTACAACTATAAGACAAAATAAGATTTATGTCATTTTCAATTTGGAATATTCTTGTTTGAGGTTAAGCCTATTTGGCCAATATGTTTAAACCCCTGCTAAAATGTTGCAAGATTTTTTTCCATAAGGAATGATCTATTTTTTAAATTTAAAAAAAAAAGCTTATTTGCCATTTAGGACGATGACCTGAATTCCTAGGGTTCTTGTCCTATTTTCACACTATGATATAAGTAAAATGCTGTTCAGTTGGACACATATAAAATTAAGGAAATAGAAACATAATATACACAAGGTAGTGATTCTATACCCCCAAAATCTCTGGATTTATCTGTTAGGTTCACAACAGTGGGTTTTTATTGACAGTGTGTAAGTGGAATAATTAAGTACTGTTGTAGAGTAAATAACAACTAATAACATTTAAATATTTAGTGTGTGGACTTTACAGGAGGAATTGAGCCATTTTCTGTCTACATACACATATCTGGACATACACCCTCTTTCCACATTGCTATCTCAATAAGTTAGCGACAGAATAAGCCAGATAAACTCGTCAGATTTAATAAGTTCTTATCCCTAAGACATATTTGATAAATTTCAGGTCAAGTTTACTTAGTTTTGAGATAAAGACCCGCCTGTCAAAAGACTGATGAGTGGGTTTAACATTAGGCTGAGCTAGACTTGCTTGTTGCTAGGCACATTGGGAATCCAGCCCCCCAGAGCAAATAAAAGCTCAGGGTTTTTATCAAGAGTAATACCAAAACCTCTCTGGAAAAAAAAACGCTCCAGAAAAAAACCCTACAGCCTTTTTGGCTTGGGTTTGAAGATTGAGGTACGGCGTGGTACTGATTATCTCAAACGATATCATCTTAATGGGGCCAAGATTACTTATTGGCTGGCTATCAGTCACTTGGTTTTTCTACCTGTACACAAATCAATTGCTTGTGCTCTCAGGAACTATATATTAGCAACTGATATATTTCTAAGCTGTTGGTGACTTACACGGCTACATACTGCATTCCAGTGATGTTCAGAACAACAAACAGTTTCCTTTTAAACAAGACACTTTCCCTAAAAAGGACATTTTATTTTAGAGGTGAAAAAAGTAGTTGTCTTATAAGTGCGTTGGGACAAGATAATTGACAGTTCCTTGATAGCAGTGCTTAGGTTAGAGAGTCTGCTGTACATATTACCTCTATAACGCTGTCTATCATCTCCATGGATTAGGTCAGATTTTCCTCAACCCTATGTAAGTAATGTTATAAAATGTATTAAATTACTACTTTTTGAAACCAGTATATCTTATTTTATGTGCTAATAAATTAGTTTTGCTTGATATAATTGTCATAGCATAATTTTTCTTCATTTTGTGTTAGTGGAGTATCTATTCATTTCTATCCATAGTGAAGAATTTTACTTTTCTCTCAAACAATTATGGAATCAATCTAGCATTCAGTGGATCAGTAATGAAAGAATTACATGTATTATAGACCAATCCCCATGTCATTTAAAACACCCCTCTTTTGATATATGCTTATGGGATATTTCCTCTTCATTAAACAAACCTATCAATGTAACCATAGATGTAAGCTAACATGATATGGTTTTTAATCAATTTCATCGATCACAAGGGTTGAAATAATGCTGAGTCAACTCATGCATAGTTGGACTGCATTCAGATTATTTATTTCTAAATGTACTCTGCTCTCAAGGTGTTGAAACTCTCTCCTCGGGGTGTTGTAACGTTCTCCTCTCAGGGTGTTGTAACTCTCTCCTCTCAAGGTGTTGTAACTCTCTCCTCTCAGGGTGTTGTAACTCTCTCCTCAGGGTGTTGTAATTCTCTCCTCTCAGGGTGTTGTAACTCTCTCCTCTCAAGGTGTTGTAACTCTCTCCTCTCAGGGTGTTGTAACTCTCCTCAGGGTGTTGTAATTCTCTCCTCTCAGGGTGTTGTAACTCTCTCCTCAGGGTGTTGTAACTCTCTCCTCAGGGTGTTGTAATTCTCTCCTATCCGAATGTTGTAACTCTCTCCTCAGGGTGTTGTAACTCTCACCTCTCAGGGTGTTGTAACGTTCTCCTCTCAGGGTGCAGTCATACAGTCATAGTATCTACACTACCACAAGAGCATACATTCAATATTTTTTATTGATAAATTCCTGTGTTGTGAGCACACTACTGACATATCATAGAACATATCTATCATGAGTAATTCTCATTTTTAAGCCTAACATAAATGATCTTTGATTGATGAATTGTGAACCAATTTGGCAATCAACCAAAATTATGTAATAGTGTTTACAGTGAAATAGAATTAAATTCACAAAATATTTCTGGAAACAGCCATACTCTATTAAAGTACTGATCATGTTAGTCCTTTGATATATAACAATTGTATGTTGACATTACCTTGACGTCCTTTGCCAAAATCATGCACTGCATTGGTGAGACCAACAGTTTCTGTGCATGCCTTATTACTGACACGGGCGCCCAAAATTAAGATATCTATGCATTATGGTACATAATCACATAAATATTAGTTATAAATATTTTCCTTAACTAAGAAGCAAAAATACATTTACAGTGCATGATTTTAGTTAAACTGGGCAAAGTCTGTTGTTGTTGTTTTAAGTCCTCTTTTTTTAATGCACCAGATGTAACTATCGCGATGCCACGATACTTGGACAAAAACTCTGCAGAATTTAATAAAAAATACAATGTCAATCGCTTAATTCATTCTGTTAGTTTTGTTTTAACAATCTGCAAAATGTTTTGTGGCAAAATACGCTTGGGAAATTGTCTGGAAGGATAGGACAGTGAGGTACTGTCAATGTCCAAATGATAAAACCGACAGCCTATTTAATAGGACTATGATCATGTAAAGTAGTCAACCTGATAAAAATACCTGATTAATACATATATTGTATAATAAAGAGGAAAGTGTGGGGTTTTTTTTTTCTCTCTGGTTGAGTTGAGACCTCTGGCTAGCTTTGCCCTCATACATGTCCTTTTAGATAGACCTATCCTATGTTGATAGCTTATATTACCAATTCTTTTCAACAGTAAATTCAACACCTGTCAATTTCTCATTGGGCTTTCTTGTTGACAATTCTATTAGCTTCATGTATGAGACAAAGCTTTGGGATCCAGTCAGTCGGTTCATTATTATTATTTCTTAGAAATAACCTTTATCATAGGCATTTATCAACTTCTCTTTATGTTTTTACATGACTATGGATTTTAATCAACAGTTAACTGTGATCTTTTTGTGGCTGTTATATATATCACTATTACTTAACCAGTGAAGCTAATATAGAAGTATGTATTATTTAAAGAAAACTGATTACTCTGTAAGTTCACTATGATATTGACTAATATCGACGATGAGTGGGTGTACCGAGAATTTTTTATAATCAGTGGTTTCCGTGACTTAAATCATGTTGAAATCCATATTCTGCATATAGATCTTCATTGCAATATTTAAAATGATATTATTCTTTTTAAAAAATCAGTTTTTAAATCCATCTGAAATTTTGCACGTTATTTCATAGCATGTTTATCTGTTGCCATATATTTCAGGGTTCATTCTTTACAGTTAATAAAAAATTCTTAAATAATGTAATTTGTATGTCCATCTTTATGGAGATTTATAAGCATGGAGTGGGACTATCATAGACATAGGAAATGTGATGTTGAAATAGGGCTGTATAAGGCTGCTCCCCTTTAAGCCCTTCCTGCCATCATAGCTACTTTCAACTTTAGCCTTAGATTAACTGACCTACTTTGTGGGTAGGGGTGTGGGGGGCAGAATGCACTGTAAGCTTCACATTACCTGTGATAGTGGGCCATTAGTAATGACAGTCTGGTGGCTCGACCCCATAAGGACGGCTTGCTGAGGGACACTAAGGAAAAAAAAAAAAACCCAGAAGATAGAATTAAGACGGGTTCCGGTTACCAAGGTAATACGGGTGTGGACTGACCTACTTTTTTGTGCACGATTGCTCAATACTTGATTATGTCTCCAGTATGCGGGTTGTTACAATACAGGTGAAGACCGCCAGGGTTGATTCAGGAAACAGGTGTGTAAAATAGATATCATTCAATCCTGATTCAGAGTTATTACCTAGTTGCATTTATAGTATTTTTTTTGAGTCTTTAAATTCTACAAGATTAAGGATAAGTCCACAGGTGTATTTAACCTGTGTGTTCTGTTTCAGTCATGTGAGTTAGGTTTACTCTTCTGAGCCGGGCCATGTGGTTGGAGTCTTTTGGCGTATTGAAGCCCGCCAGTTTTTCTATATCATTTAATTCAAGTCCCGTTCCCACAAAGATGGTCATATTGTACTATGTCAGTAATTTTGTAGTAAAGTGTGATTGGATTTCTGCCTGCTTCCAGTATTAGTATTCAGATTACAGCTAGCTTAGTAACTAAAAAAATGTTCAAAATTTAAAACCTATACATGTGTATATCTGCTACTGGAATTACCTTAGTGTAAGGAAATATTGTTATGTGACTTATCCTTTTTATTTCTTCAATAAAAGTTTGGAAAATCTAAATATTGAACTTGGTTCTCTTAGACGTATAAAAAAGTACGGCGATCTGTTTTTGGAATCTTTATATCATACCTTGTAATGGCATGTTGCCAGTGTCGTGGCATAATATGATTAAAATAACTAGTTTAGACTGTCATTAAACCCAATCAATCAAACAAATAAACATAATACACTTAAAAACAAAAATGATGCTTTTCTGTCTATAATTATATTGAATTAATTTATAAAACAAAAGTGCTTAATCATCATTTAATTCTAAATAAACTGTTTAATTGAAGGTTATGTGTGACTTGTTAGGTCACATGGCCATGATATTTTTCTGGTATTTAATGCTGTGAAATTTAGCTGATGAGTTCTGTTAGTTCTGTAGAAAAATTGACTTGTAACAAACAATAAAATATTGTCTGTTTTGTTTTCATGTACATGTATGTTATGGCAATTTGTTTTGATTACGATTGGTCGAAAATACATAATGTGACATAAAGCAATAAATTTTGGGCACAGCTATCAGACAACATTCTGGGCTCTGTTATCAGACAGCATTCTGGGCTCTGATATCAGACAACATTCTGTGCACTGCTACCAGACAACATTCTGTGCACTGCAATCAGACAACATTCTAAGCACTGTTTTCAGACAACATTCTGGGCTCTGTTATCAGACAACATTCTGGGCTCTGTTATCAGACAACATTCTGGGCAATGCTATCAGACAACATTCTGGGTACTGCAATCAGATAACATTCTGGACTCTGCTTTCAGACAGCATTCTGGGCTCTGCTATCAGACAACATTCTGGGCTTTGCTTTCAGATAACATTATAGGCTCTGCTTTCAGATAACATTCTGGGCTCTGCAATCTCAAACAGTATGAAAACATTTCACAACTGGGTTGTGCTAGTGTCCATTAGTGTTGGAATAAACCCCCATCATATAAGTGAATGTAAAACACTAAAAAAATCAATCAATTTTATTGTCATGAATGATTGAGTGATTGACTGTTGCTAAGGTATACTGTACCTATTATCTGTCAGTGAAGTGTCATATAGATTAAGGTGTATTTTGAGTGTGACGTTTGCTAAGGTATACTGTACCTATTATCTGTCAGTGAAGTGGCGTATAGATTGAGGTGTATTTTGACTGTGAGGTTTGCTACGGTATACTGTACCTATTATCTGTCAGTGAAGTGTCATATAGATTAAGGTGTATTTTGAGTGTGAGGTTTGCTAAGGTATACTGTACCTATTATCTGCCAGTGAAGTGGCGTATAGATTGAGGTGTATTTTGAGTGATTGACCATTGCTAAGGTATACTGTACCTATTATCTGTCAGTGAAGTGTCATATGGATTAAGGTGTATTTTGAGTGTGAGGTTTGCTACGGTATACTGTACCTATTATCTGTCAGTGAAGTGGCGTATAGATTGAGGTGTATTTTGAGTGTGACTGTTGCTAAGGTATACTGTACCTGTTATCTGTCATTGAAGTGTCATATAGATTGAGGTGTATTTTGACCACAGCTTCACTGAGGGGGTCTGATAATCATTTTTAAAACTGGCTATTTAAATGAACTAACATGTAGACAATTTATCTAAGTTATTTTATTAATGTAGTCCAATTATAAGATTAAAGTACATGTTAAAACTTCTGGAGAAAAGTTCTGTTAACATTGAAGTTAATTGAACATTCCCATAAACGTGTAAGTTTGGTATTCTCATAAACAAGTGGCTTCAATATTCTCATAAAAACGGGAGTTCAGTATTTTCACAAACAAATGACTTCAATAGTCTAAAACAAATGCTAGTTCAGTACTCTCACACACAAGTATTTAGTTCAGCATTCTCTTAAACAAAACTACGACGTTAAACACCAATCAAACAAACAAACAAACAAACGTAAACAAAACTGAAAGATTGTTACCATTACCCCTATACTGATTCATTTAATCGCACTATTCAAATAATAGATTAATAATTCATGGTAAATTTATCGTTATTGTTTGGCATTCTGTCCTGGGTTTGTGTTTAGCCGGGTAATAGTTTGTTACAGGGGAGTCACATCAACTTGATATGTTAGGGTTGGGTTAGAATGGCTATACTGGTGCCATGTAAGTGAATTACCCTTAAACAAAGTGTTTAACACCTATCAATTAATCCTTTAGTCTTTTAGTAACTGGGCAAATAGGTTACCTATGGGTGTATTAAAATGTGATCTTTAAAACTAGCAAGTTGTTAGAGAAGGTAAGAGTGCAGTACATGTTGTATCGTAGTGGGTAATGCAAATTATATAAGAGGAAGAGATTTCAGATTTAACTGTGGTCATACTGCCTTCCATAAACAGCAGGCTCTGCAATTAACATGCCTATTCATTCATTTAATCATTTCCTTGTCTTTATGTCAACATTGATTCACCAGGCTCTATTCTGAAAACAAAATCGTTTGGCTATGATATTTAATTCTCTGTAAACTGTTGAAGCTTCTAAAATAACAAAATCTTGTTTTTTTTTTTTCATTTTTATCAATATGTCATTTCTGTTTAAAGCATTTAATGTATGTGAAGTTTATTTGTTAAGACTAAAGTTATAGGGCAAGGGCTTGGTGAAATATTTTGGGGTTGAGATACACTAACCTAGCTTGCCTATGTGGTGTAAATGTAGAGACAGCTGTAAACTGGGATTTATTGGAGGGTAATAAACAGAACAGATGTATTTAACAAACCAACCCAACCCAAATAACAAATAATTTTTACTTCAGTATTTGCAGGCTCAGTTTATCTAAGCTACTTTAATTGTTATATATAGCAGCATTTAGACCTACATATAGAGCCATTTAGTTTTTTGGAGTGGTACTTAATTTCCTAGCTGTACATCTAGTTAAAATTACATAAATACAATGTAATTGTACTTTTACTTCAAATTACAATAAATCCTTTCACTCTTGTAGAAGTACTCTTCATTGAAGCTTCATATGTTGATATGTAGATAGTCTCATCACCTGACAAACGAACTCCCGAGATTGATTGATTGGAGTTCCATGCCATGTTGCAGACGGTTGGAGGGAGCTTCATGTTGCCCTGGTGCTCTCAGAGCTAAAGGGGAACAGGAAGCTGATCTGTTTGTGGTG
>JAVFBW010126868.1:0-14199 GCA_034783835.1 Mopalia ciliata
CAATACAGACGCCACAAACAGATCGGCTTCCTGTTCCCCTTTAGCTCGGAGAGCACCAGGGCAACATGAAGCTCCCTCCAACCGCCCGCTCTAATTAATAGAGAAGTATGTTGAAATAATCTGTCCACCATAAGGGTAGGACACACCATGTGGCTTCGGCAATCGCGGGGAGGGGGGGGGGGGGGGGGGGTTACGAGGTTTCCACACGATTGTCCACAGCATTTTAGCAAAATACAGTGTGAGATCGACAATCCCTCTTCTGGTAAATAAACTATCATTGAGAACGACTTAAACCCTAAGCAACAAAATTAAATTACGTCAAGCCTTCCATTGACCGCTTGTTAGTACAAATAAGGGTCGCTAACACGTTTACAAACACAAGCTCTATAATCTACGACATTCTTTTCTTCACGTGACAAAAGACTGGCGATCCAAACTGAGGAGTCCTGTTTAAATTGCAGTCCAAATCTGTTTGCGACATTCCGTAAACCGGCCACATCAATGGCAGGCCTGTTTGATCCCGAAATTGATCCGATTTGACTTGACTATTCAGTTCCGATGCTGTTTGTTCTTGTAGAAACTTGTCTGAGAGGGTCCATTGAGCCACAACCGGGACTAGTCGTGTTGCCACGCGGTAGAATTGTAAAGCGAAATAACCTAGCAACAGATAGTAGCTGGGAGACAGGAAACAGCCATCGAATGAGGTAACATCTCTTAATTGAACACTAATGAAGAAGTGGTGTGGTCCGAATTTCTGATACGCTCAAGGGAGATTACATTTTGTATAACCGATCCGAGGAATTAAACACAAAAAACACGCTGTAGCCATTCAACATACAAGTATTAAATTCACTGATAAAAATACATTTCAAAGATTTTGTTGAGTTGCTTTAATATAATTTTTTTCAAATTCTTGACCTTAATTATTCGTGAAAGCATTTTACACAATTTCTTATGTCAAAAACAACACGCTTATTTAGATTCAATACTAATTGCCAATGTATAACAACTGACAGCTCATCATAGATTTTCTAATTTTAAATGACTTTTTTGTTGCTACTTGGAAGTCATCGGGTGTACTGCGCGCATCATCAGAAAACAATCGTCACCTATACAACATATTTCTTTCAAATCAAGTAGTAAACATCATAAGGGGTAGGGGCGGGGCAGGGGGGGGGGGGGGGGCGGGGGGCCCCCCCCCCCCCCCCCCACGTTATTTTTTTTCGGACAAAATTCGGACAAATTAAGATATTTTTTGGACAAAATATCAGATACAAACGCCAATATGTAGAACTGTTATTTGTATATTTGTTCTTTTCTCACACCTGATTATGTGTAAACCAGAAAAAATTACGTATTTTAACAAAAATTCTGTGAAGGCGTAATCGGTCTGTTATGTGCATGATCATTGGCGGAAAGACCCTACACTATTTTGATTCAGGCAAAACACGGGCAAATTAAGATATTTTTCCAGGCAAATTATTAGACACAAACTTCAATATATAGAACTGTAATTGTTTGGGGTTTTTTCGTCGACCTGGCTGTATACAAACCAGCAACAATTATAGCTATACGTATTGTCAACTGTAATCCGGTGAGTGGAATGTATTGAATGTGATCATAGGCGTAGGGAACTTACATTAGTTTTTATGGGGAAAACTCAGGCATTTTATTATTTGAAATACTTTTCGGGCAAAACATAACATTCACACGCAAAATCAATACATAGAACTGTCACTGTTTATTATTTCTCGGCATAGATAAGGATTTACTTATCAGAGATCCTGAAATCTATAAATAAAAAATCTGGGGATGATCAGGAAAATTTACAGCCAGTACAGGTATCTTGAATCGCTTCATGTTTAAACCAGAATGACTGGATACAGTTTCTTGCATGCTTAGCACTTGTTGTGAAAATACTTGTTGTCATTCAAGTAACATCTTTTTTGTAAGAACGTCAATTTGGGTGTTTTAATAAAATTCCAGGCATTTTATTGATATAGGAAAAACAAAAAAAGCCATGACTTATCTTTGATTGGTTCTCTTACTTTTGTTCTAATAGATATATGGGTAGGTTTTCGACAGTTTAAAGGTAAATAGTTTAAATATGAACAACTAAATAAAGCAATTTGATGGTTCCATTGGCCATCACCCATACAGAAGTCAGACAAATAGGCTAAATGAAAAACGTCTAAAGAAACTGTCTGATTTTAGTGACCTAAATGTCTTGCTGAATTGTATTTGGTGGCTTTGGGCCACAAAAATGGCTTCCTGAACTGTAGCTTAACGGATTTTAATGGCATAAACATTTACTGAAATGTGATTAGCCGATTGAGTGACATGAACGTTCAACTGCGTTCCATTCGGGAAGGCATTGACGAACTGCAATTGTATCACAACACTGCTAACCAGATTTTAAAAACTGCTCTGAGATATCTTCTACAAACGTATATTTAGGCCAATCCAAAATTAGTGAGGTACGTATAGAAATGATTTTGGTTTAGCCAGTCTGACTAGTTTCATAGCTTTGGCCAGAAACTTTCACATCATTAAAATTCTCAAGTGGCTAATCAGGGCAATGATTATTTTTTTTTAAAATGGATAATAAAAAGCCAATCTTATCAAAGCTATCGCCCAGAATATTTTATGAAATCAGCATAGTCTATCCTCATTCTCAAAACTTTCGGGGCCAAGGCAAGCCCTCTTATTTTTGTCTCTTTTAAAATTGCAACAATTAAGATCGATCTTTAAAAATCACATAATGAATTTTTACTGCCAAAATACTCAGAGATTACCTCCAGAGGCTTCCTCATGCATGGAACTTCCGCGGCCTAGGCGGCCCCTGGACCCTCGCCTATATAGCTTTTATAGCCAAGATCCCCCTTCCCTTTTATAGAATCCAAAATCCGCCACTGCATCAGCTGTTAACACAGATCTGACGAGGCTGTTTGCTTCGACCCGTCTTCATAAATTACTGTGTAGAGCTGTCTATTAGCACTACGTAACGTATCTATATATATTTATTGATGATAAATAATTTTCGTTCAAATGATACATTTTTCGGAAAAAAACATAGTCTGCCCCCCTAAAAATACACCCTCCCCTACGCCTATGGTAAACATAGTCCGCCAAGTGTAGGGATTCCACACTTGCCGTCCACTTGAATATCAGAACATAGTGCAGCCCTGAACTAAATATGCGGATTCAAAAGCCATGTGGGTGATTCCCTAAGTTTATTTAAGTGTGCGGAATAGTGTGTTCACTCTGGTAAATGGGTATTCCACCGAATAACATGATGAATATTCATACGTTTATCACGGTCGAGCGTAGTGATACTTCTACAATGACGATATTCTGGCAATGTTTAGCCGATTGACAATCCCTGGTAGCAGGGCGTACCGCTGGGCGTCACAATTAAGTGTCCTTCAACGGCTGCAATAGAAACTCTTGAAATAGAAAAGCTTTCTATGTTGTTCGGGCTCACATGTATATCTGAGAAAAAAAAAAAAACACTCGGCGTAAAGAAGAAACAAAATAAAACCAAAAAATATATCCAAACCGAAAAATATATCCTCGTTAGATGATTGCTTAAGTCAAAGATGTTAATATTTAATTATTCTAAAATTATCGTTAAGCCCCAGATTCACAAAGAAAGTATCTAGCTTCCTTTTTATTTCTGAACTCAGAGTGTCTTGATTAACATGCGAATAAACATAATTATATCATGTAATTGTACCTTACTATTTTGATGGCATAATAAAGTTAACACGATATATATATTTTGAATAAACGAAGAGAGAAAATTTGCTTGCCTCCCTCGGGATTCGAATCCGGGATCTTTGGGTTTCAGGCACTCCACCGACTGAGCTACAGAGGCTCACGGCAAAGTGAGTCTCGAATTCTTACCCAGTGAAGACAGCGATTTTCTCTCTTCATATATATATATATATATATTTGTATTGTAGGGAAAGATAACTGTGCTTGTTTCCACCGAGATACGAACTTGGCGCTTATCGACTATGAAGCTATGAAGCCTCACGGTAAAACGATCATTTTCAACAGTAAATCAAGCTGGTACAGGGGTGTATGTTAATGGCTATGATAATATGTTGGCCTTTTGCAATGGCTGTGTTTCCCTGCTACCTGTGATGACAATATGCAGAGACCTTGGTCACCAGCTATACCGATCGATTGGATCGCTAACTGGGGTAATTGGGCTCGTCCAATCACTTCCTAGCATCCCATAGTGTAGTCCTCTCAGAGATAAGACGGCGCATTTACACATAATCCACTGCATACCGGAAGTGAAAAGGCCTTAGGGGGTTAAAGGCAAAAACAAATGTCATTTTCCCAATCTGATTCTCTCACCAAACCCTTCGTGTACCAGCTGGACACTAAGGATGTTTGGTGCACTTTTTCATTTTTATTTTTTTGTTTAATTGTTCTTTTACTCCGCACTTGGGGTATTACAATTATGCGACGGAGACAGAAATCTTCATTGACTTTATTGGGGGGAATATTGGTTGGCACAATACAATACAAGGACAGGACGGAATAATTAGCTTAAAACGAGTTAACAGTGCAAGACGCAATGATCAACAAATAAGCTAATATTATCTATTAACTCGATCAACAAAAGTGGTAATAATTAAGATTTGTGGACAATTGTATCTCTGGATTTAAATAGGGAGTGTGTTGGTGAGGGGGGTGGGTATTTTTGTAAAGGTCGACTTATTTCCAACACGCCACGGTTAATCAGAAATAAAGATAGGCATGGTCAGATATTTGTATCATGGTCGAAACGGAGTATTTGCGCTTTAGCCAACATACGGTCAAAAATTCAATCCTCCAGTTGAAAAACAAAGAGAGAAGGCTTAGTTAAATAGACTCAACATGCCCCTTTAGTCTTTACTATACAGTCAAACTCATACAGTTATACTTAGCTATGCTGCATGAAGCTTCCTAAATGCTAGAAATAGCCGAACGATACCATGATTCGGAACTTTATCTTCAAATATAAAAAAAAAAAAAAAGTTACATGGCCCTACCTTGACTTAGACCACCTCGTTTTCTTCTTTTAACACTTTTGGGTTAGACCGACGCATAAAACGACCGCTCGACGACCATTTTTATGTCAAAATCAACAATTTCTCAGCAGTACCAACCTGGCTTTAAGATGTCTTCCGCGGTAATTAGGTCATGCGGATGCAACGTTATTTAGTATTCCGCGGCAGGCCTTATTTGTACAGTTTAGGTTCAGCTGTACCTCGCATCTCGCAACAAACTTAGACAGACTAACGAAAGAATTTAAGAAAGAATGGTCATGTATAGCTATGATCCAGGCCCATTACATGGTCCTCTTCTATAGTTACAGACAGGCGGATACCTGTTTAAAATAAGTAATATTACCGAGATTTGTGTTCCCATCCTGTTAGGTAAGTTTCGGTTGAGATTCGAGTTGATCTGATCTTTTCGCCTTAACATTTAGAAAAAGAAGCAAAAAAAGATGGCATAAGTGAAATTATTGTGGGTCGTTTCCTCCAATCTGATATAATTCAGATCTGATTTAGCTCCTTGGCAGTTTGTCGATGCAGTGAGATTGAGCATTTAACTATATAACACGACATTCAAGGCAATCAGTGACACAAGGTACGGTGGTGTTTGCCAAAGACCGTTCCCAATTGGCAAATGACAAGCTATGTTCAGACAACTCGTGTCATTGGCTTGCCATTACGGAGTTTTCAGGAGGGCCTCTGTCATTGTTCATTTGAAGCTGTTCGCCATTTTGTATTGGATTTCTCTAATCAACAAGCGATAATATACAGTGTTGTTGATTAAGATCTGCTTACAACCAGATTATCTTTGTTTAATTGGATTTTAACGTCGTATTCAAATAATTAGGGCCTATAAGTGTTCTGACGACGATTTGCTAACTTTTTACTCTGCCCTTACAGATGGGAAACATGGAGAAAACTCAGTCAAAAAAATCATTATTCGGAAAATAATTGCATTTGTGATAGGCTGAAAGACGTCATTGTGACTAATTGACGATATGTCCGTACATCAATGTCGGGACATCTCTATTCGTGTCTCTTACAAATGATTCTGGAGTGATGGGACCCAAAGCGGTACACCCAAACTAGTAATGTTAAACACTTGATAGCTTGCACAAAAACAGTTTTCGATAAAATGCTACACCATGCAAAAATACAGAATTGCATATAATGGAAAACAGACGTAGTCAATTTAAACGTAACCCTATTTTTGTGTGTTTGTGTGAGTGTTGTTTTTGTTACTACATCTTCCAACTAGAAAATAGCAAGCAAAATTCAGTTTTGATGACATCATCGATTGTTGGTGCATATTCCAAGGTAGATCTGTAGACCAAAGAGTTATCTCCCGTCTATAGCTTATGTAAGTTCGCCTGGGAAATGACGGACGCTGTTTCAACACGGTTCAGTTGTTATTCAATTTTCGCGTCTTCTTCAAGTCAGTAACTTAGCCAGTGTATATCCCGTGCTATTTTAGAATATTTGTCTATGGTTCCTTGTCGATAACATTCTTTCCGAAACATCTAGGGAAAGGACAAACCCATTGGAAACCATCGTATGACAAACCAGACAGGTCGCACATCGGTGAAGCATCACAGAGGATTCAAATACACGTTTGGAATAGTAGGGTGTTGTTGTGACGCTTCGGTGGAGGCAACCCCCAGTTCTTTGATTACATGAACAGGGCGCAATGTAATCGGGGTTTCCTACTAATTTACCTTTAACCGGCCGCTGTCTATAGAGTTCATATCAAAGGAATTATAGAGAGGGCCCTGAAGCCATAGCCAATCTGCAGCCGATTAATTCAGGATTCATTGGTAATTTTAGGGTTACAAATCAACACTAATCACAGGATTTATTCAAAGTTCTAGTAATGAGGCAATGAAGTATAATTAATACAACGCAAAAATGAACGCATGCATACAGATTAGACTGGAATATCTATGAACAGCGGATAGGGACCAAGGCGATCACAATTTTTCTGCCGAATTTTGTTGTGCCACGGAGATGCAAACACGCATAGATGCGAGAACGCGAATATGCATGCAAGCACGCGAATATACAATAACGCGTAGTTGCGATAACGCGACGGCTGCGGGAACGAGCACGCAAAATTATTCTATCAGTCGTAACAAAACAAGAATTAAAATATAGCATGAAAGGTATGTCCTACATTATACAGCCAATAGACAGTTTTGTTTTTTGATCGAGGTTAAACACAGTAGCTAAGGTTATGTCACATATATATGACGCGGTGCCAGCAGCCAGTCCAATGGGTGAAGGAAACTCAACTAAGCTGGCAACAAACAAAGACAATACAGGACAATCACAGGACGTTATACAAAGAAATCACAATCAGATCAGCTTCCTATCTGAGAGCGCCTGCGCAACAGGAAGATCACTCCTGCCACCAGGCTTTGGTTAATTAAGTAAACTATTGATTGAAATACGACCTCGCACGGCACGTGGCAGGTCAGACTGGATTTAATGCGAGAATTACGTGTCGATCGGCCTGCCGTATCTACCTCACTAACCCCGGGGCGCAATTTTTGAGCTTTTTATGAATGCGTGCAGATGTCAGGGTATATTCATTTGATGAATGCAAAATCATCTCATTAGAACGATCGACACAAGCCATATCCGTGGATTTCAAAAACACAACTATGACAGACAAATTAAGCGGGAAACCATAGGAATGAAAAGAGAACCACAAAAAACGAGGTGATTCTAAGTAGAAAAGGACACCACTCTAAAAATATAAAATGCCTCCTATCGGATGAGGCAAAGTGATAAAGTGATAGATAATTTTTCTAATGACTGATGAACAATTACTGTTGCTAATGATTCAACCTCTGATTTTAACTTTATATTTAAGTTTATTTCAACTGAAACCCTCTAACTATATCACGCAAGTCTTTTCATCACAGAAGTGTCTCACGCTTGTCAAATAAGTGCTGTGAACCTTACAACTGGTCATCTACGCTGAGTAAAAATTCACCCATTGTTTATGTTATTCTAATATAAGAAACAAGATTGAAACAGAGCATGAAGTCTGACAAGAGCTGAGCGGAGAAACGAAACAGCGACTGCTATTTTATTCATTTTACTGAGCTTTTAAACATTACTACGCTCATAATCGGAGTGGCGTAATCTAAATAAATAAGTTATTGTAGCTACTTTTAATGTAATGAAATTGTCATTGAACTACATCACGTGAGAAATTTGTCGTAGGCCTACACATGATCACTTAGCATATTAGAAAGAGTTGGGCGTATTTGAAAGTTATACAATAACTTATTGTGGAAGTCAACAATAAAAATGAATGAAATAACGTTACGTCCGATTTAGGATCTCAGTCAAATAATCTACCATGGATATACAATAATATGACCTCGGTGTAACCTGACAGGAAAGAGTGAAAGAGACGAACACAATTTTAAAATTGTATGGGTATTTGGATGCTACATCATATCCCTATCCTATCAATAGCCCCGTTTTCAGAATTAATGGTCGGGTTTTTTGTTTTTTGGTTGTTTTTTATTTATTCATTTTTTATTTAATTTTTTATTTATTGTTGTGATTTTTTGCTTATTTTTTAAGGGGAGGGGTAATGTGCAGTGCTATTCGTGTATACGCCTAACATCTATGAGTACATTCAGACTGTCAATTCGGCGTTTATGTAACTCTGTACTTCTATAAGCTTGAGAACGAAGTCATATTATACATTCAATTGCTTAATTAAAAAACAGAGAAGTTAATATATGCGTACCGTCTACTGGCTAATTGGGAATGTAATCCGTATGACCTAATTACCGTGAAAGACATTTGTAAGCGAGTGTGGAACCGCTGAGAAATGATTGATTTTGACATGAAGATGGACGTCGAGTGGCTGTTTTATGAAACGGTCTATAACCTAAAAGTGTTCGAGGAAGACAACGAGATGGTTTATGTCAGGGCAAGGCCATGCAATTTTTATATATTGGAAGATAAAGTGCAGAATCATGGCAGCGCTCTGCTATTTCTAAAAGTTAGAAAGCTTCAAGTAGCATAGCTACAGGCCTTTCACATTCATAATGTACCGACATCTCAAACCTCAGCAAATTTCAAAGGAGTTCGGTGGATCCTTTTGTGAACTTGCAATGGTATATACTAAACTCACAAATATATAGCCAGCCGATTGTTTGAGGACGAGTTTTAAGAATGAGTGGGTGGCTGACAAATGACCTCAGCTGGCATAGTGGTAGCTGCTAACATCGATGGTTCCGCCAGGAGCCCAGTCAATACACTGTATGACCCCAATTTAGGTGCGAAGTCTTGGCCAGCATACCACACACAGAAATGAGAAGCGATGTGCATGCAAGCTCCTGATTCGTCTCCAATCTAATGGGCTGTGTAGCACAATTAAGAAGCAACTGGTGCTAACACATATTCCAAATCTATTAAAAAGTGACTTAATCTGATATATAACCACGACAAGCACGTCCACGGCCCTAACCACACATCTGCTGGGCTGCGATTATCTTGGCCTACTTCTGCATCACATATGTTACGGATAAGACCTAAGCGATGGTAAAAGTTACACACATGACATATTGGTGTCAGCGGAAAGTGCCACTCGAGTCAGCAACACTGCAGTCTGGAAGAACTGATTAAATTTAAATCGTGGAACATTGTCTAAATAGTATATCCTTTCGCTGGGGAATTTTGTGGAGATATTTCTTAGTGAGTAAGAACTGAGTCGAGGGCGTGTCTAGCCTGCGTGTGCCAATAAATGTGCCTCCCTCGCCTGGAATAAAAATCCTTTAAATCTTAAAATCCTGTTCGACTATCGCTTAACTCCCTCATGTTATATAAATGATATGTGTAGAATGCAAAAATCATAAATTTATAAAATTGTATTTATAACTTTGTAAAAGACATTTGGTTCATATACATCTTTAACAGTTATATATAATTGTATTTGTATGCACTAGCATAACACAGAATGCCATTTCGCATTAATTAATTAGTTAACAGGAATATCACAACGGAACACGAATGCAACATTTTCATAAAAGAATACCCATTACGTTTCACGAAAGGTTCCCCCGAATGATCGGACGTTGTAATTAAATATTATTTAAATGATTGTTATTAAATAGGTTAATACAAATATTATGAAATCGACAACGTTGGTGATTGTTGAAACAGTTTGAAATTGGCTCCAAACTTCGTTCCCAGTCCTTAATAAAACAACAAATTTCGACTCAGCAGCGATGATTATTGTTGTATAACAATTCTGACGGTAATATGAGGATATAACACATAATGCGAACACTAGAAATACATATTGCTCGGGGTGACGTGTGCACCCACGAACACTTCGACAATCGGCTAAAATGGTCGTGAACGAAGCTGACGTTTAGATTTCTACGTCTGAATAAATTATTATAAATGCGTTCAATAATAAATGCCTTCAAACGAGCCAAGTCTCTGTATTTGCGTAATACTTCTTATATATTGCCCATGCAAACCATAAAAATCACAATACAACCGGAAGGGAGGAGAGTAGACGCCACCCCCCAAAAATAGGAGTTTTTGACAATATCAAAGTCAGTATTAACAAAAGTAATATTGTACCACAGTGGCTATTAACTATTAACTTGGAAAGGGAATCCTGATAATTAACCTTGATATAAACAATAAAATGCCACAAAAATGACAAGAACAATTACTCATACCGGAGTAATTTATTCCCAGAAATAACAAGTTCATTTTGATATTTTCTTATACAATCATGCAGGTCTCGTACATAAACAAAAACAAACCAGAACAATCATTTCTGACAACCGGCGGTTTTATTTTGATCACATCCCGTTGATCCATAAAAAAAATGCTAGGCTATACCTGGCTTTTGTTTAACGCCGTACTCAAGGATATTTCACTAACGCGATGTATTACAACAGAAAATAGCCACACTAACAGCCGAAATGCTTCATGTGTCGGAAAATTAACGTGTCTACATTGATAAGAGAAGTAAACACGTCTGCGCTGGGCAAACAGACAGTTATTACAAAGGGTGAATATCGCATCATGCAAATTTTAAAATTGTTCATCTACGAAGGATCGATCGCTCATTGACCAAAGTTGTCAAATAGTGCTAAGTAAATGTATATCTTTCCCCTCGTTTTGTGTGTTTTCTCTCTCTCTCTCCCTCACTCTATATATAGTTCTAAAAGTAACCATACTGTCGATTAATTAAAATCAATGAATCATCTCATGTTCTAGATAAACTCTGTCTAAATATAGAAAAGAGATTATAGACTCGAGTTCGAATCCTGCTAGAAGCGAGTAAACTTTTCTATCGCTATAAAAAAAAAAATACATAATAAATATTTTTATTGTAGTGAAAGCATATATGTGTGTGTCTTTTAGACTTTCTTTGTATGTAAACTCTTTGTTTATGTCGTGCAATGAACATTTGATTTGGTTTGAAAACAGGTGATAGCAATACATTACTGTCTACTGATCACCATTACACAAAATCTAAACGCGCTTTTTCCTTTCAAAAACTATACACTATACCGATATTGTCAGAAACGTTTAGATTCCTTTCAGACAACCTATAATGTGTGTTTATTATACATTCAGTGTAAATTTAACGCGAAAAAGGCTGTCGATCTATTTTCCTACAATCGTAGTATTATGTCTAACCGTGCACACGTTAGCGCGTGGGTATCGATTTTTGTTTGTCGTTATGTCTAAACCAACCAACAGAAACTGTTCAAGGTGTACTATAACTGTCGAGCAGCTGCACGACTCCCTCCGGCAACCAGCCCGAATCGATACGAGGACTGACGAACAGTTGATGAAAACCTGCAGTGTTCGGGCACTGCTTCCATCAGAGCAACACCGTTAGTAGCCGATTGCATTGTATGGAAACACTCCGATTACAGCGGGGCCCTTGAACAAGAGACTGTATTGTTTGAAAAGGTATAATACATTCAGCGATGCAGTCAATTAAAGGTTTGTAGACATTCGATCGCATCAGAAACGTCTCGTATACATGCAGCGATGCAGTCAATTGACTCGAGATAGACTGACACCCCCACATTTGACATATTTGGCCAGCATTAAACCTTTGATGTGACCCAGGGGCCAGTTGCTCGAAAGAGTATTAGTCGCTAACGCCAGAATAAATCGCTAATACCGGGTTAGAAGTTTTTATAACTTTATATATCGGTTGTCCCTATCTCTAAAAATGCATGAATTATAGCTGTTTGCTCTTTAATATGAATTATTCAGGGATAGACAACTCTTTGTCGAGCTTTATTCCCGCCAATGCTGTACTATTTATTAATTTTCTTCTTTATATTGTTAAATTTGGTGAATAAACAAACAATCAATCAATCAAACCTACAGCATGGAATGACGTCATCTAACAGAGGTTCAAATTTAATAGTGCTTCGAGCAACGGCCCGAGGCCACTATTAGGTATCCAATCACGCCTGTATGTGGAGTATTGTACTCGGTCCAGGGGAAATGATGCAAATCCGTTTACAAAAAAAATCATATTTTAAAAATGACCATCTATATGTAGGCGTTTACGAAATTGATTGTTGTCTTATGTCACTCGTCGCGTTAACAAATACATGTTTAAGTTTATGTTTATTTATCCGACGTTAGATCAACATGATTACATCCCAATTAAAGAAACCTTGCCAGCATTATTGTTAGAGGACAACGTGGTAGGCTACAACACGAAAGTCCCACGATATTCCGCTGGTTGCTGGCACACCAACCCACATGCATGGAATCTGTAACTGTGTCATCTGGGGTCGCATGAATCGAACCAGCTACCCCAGAGATGAGGGGGATAACGGTCCAGAGTCCTACAGTACTACGTCACAGAGTGTATCCTGTTTTACTTCGTGTGTTTTGTTTTACTTAGTGTATCCTAGTTTAACTCGTGTATCCTAGTTTAACTCGTGTATCCTAGTTTGACTCGTGTATCCTAGTTCAACTCGTGTATCCTATTTTAACTCGTGTATCCTAGTTTAACTCGTGTATCCTAGTTTAACTCGTGTATCCTATTTTAACTCGTGTGTTTTATTGTTCTCTGTCTCTTTTTTATCTCGTGTATCCTATTTCAACCCGTTCTTACCAAAACATCATAAATGTGTCTCAAATTCAATTAACTCTTGACCAGTTCCACTAATCTCGTGACCCATTCTACTCATCACATCATATTTATATCCTATAGTAACTCGCGACCTTTTCCACTCATCACATCACTGTGTATTCTACACTAACTCGTGGCCCGTTCCACTCATCACTCATAATATCTTGTGACATGTTCTACTCATCGCGTATGCCAAATTAACTCGTGGTCCTTTCCACTTATGACGCCATGTATGTTTCCTAAAGCAACCCGTGACAAGTTTCGCTGGTCATATTATATTTGTATCATATGTACATTATAGTAACTCGTGAATGTTCACCTCACATACGTATCCTTGATTTCAACTCACTCGTCACATGATCAAACTGATCATATTTGAACTCGCACTCTGTTCCTGTCATAAATATAATATATGTTTCCTTTATTACTCTTTAGTCTATTCCACTGATCATGTTTTACCAACATGATGCCTAGCCTAAGTTGAAATTTTCAATGACTTATACTTTCGGTACATAAGCTGTTGTCTCCTCGTAAACATAGAGATGGATTTACACTCATATTACCTGTGACAAATTAGCTTGGTCTACCTGCCAAAGAGAGAACGTTCAAGCGCTTATAAGCAGACAAAAGGGACATATATTTTTGTAGCTAAATACCATGGCAACATCTGTAATAAATTCTATTCATACTAAACATATTGAAGGACCCGGGTTCGGTCAGTGTAATTATCCCCTCCCCCCCCCCCCTACACACACACCATCCGTACTCCGTAGACTGCTTGAGAGTTGACGCCTTGTATCATCACTTAAATCGCCAATAAGCAATACTTGTAATTGAAGTATTAATATAGCATTACATTTATAAGAAAATTCAAACCACTCAAAAGACGTCTCGCAATAATGCTCAGTTTGACACGACCCAGTACTTATGCTGTCCTGTTGGGGGGGGGGGGGGGGGGGGGGGGGGGGGGGGGGGGGGGGGGGGGGG